>PQWD01002773.1:0-78865 GCA_019425675.1 Leucinodes orbonalis | reverse complement strand
ATTAATTGCAAGATGAACTAGTTTATCTAGTAGTGGGTGATTACATTTGGACTTTGGAAATTACCTAAATATTTTCCAGATTCTTCCATTCCTAGAAATACCTAACGATTATGACTGGGCGATAGGCTGCAGCAGAATCCTTCTTTCTCATGAAGATCTTACGCTTGGAACCCTGCTCTGCGCTAATATCGCAGTTTATTTGCTTGCTTTGTCGAGCCTCCAATGACGACATTTCGCAAGTTTTAAAGCTTCGTACAACGCTACGCTTGCCCAGACTTGATCTTTATTCCAAAACTCGCTGGTGCGATGGCCGTCGACCCTGCTGTACGAAACCAGCACACTGTATGTTCATAATTACTGTTTCTTTCCAAAAATATTTTAAAAACACATAATTATTGAAGCGAAAGTAACGAGAAACATAGCCATATAATAGCCGACCTTGAGGTAATAGCTCATTTGAACTCGTTAACAAGGAAATGTCTTACGAAAGGAATATTCCCGGCTGTGCAACCTTGTGTTGGATGGAATCTTTTGTATTGTATTTTATTTTTCAGCGATTTTATTTATTTTCATTTCAAATGATTCCATTTGTCATGATAATTTGTTTATACTCCTTCAAACCGTCATTTCACTATGGTTTGCTTAGGCGTACATAATGTACTCGTATATGCATGAAATTTATTTTACTTCTCAATGTTAATAAACTGAAACAGAATACTATTGTTCTTTTTATCGTACAATATTTCCAGTTGTTCACTACATATTTTAATTTACCCATGCATTTGTTGACAAAATAATCGCTTTTAAGTATCCGATATTAACCAATTGAATGCCGAAAATCCAGACACAATAAAATATATAGTATCTGACACCTTAAAACATCATTGGCGGTTAAATGGTTAATAAGAAAATTCCTTTATAAGATAAAATGCAGATTTAATACTTACAAAAAAGTTCAACAAGCAAATCAAGTGCAATACTTATATATTTACGTATTTACATAAGCAATAAACATTGCGTGCAAGTCACAGATAAAGATTTATTCCTAGCTGGTTGCAATTAGAGAGCCAATTAAAATACTATCAATATAAGGAGGAAACCCAAGTAACGATAACACGGAATCCCTATCTCACTCTGCTTCATAACATTAAAAAATTTCTAAAAAGAATAAACGGCTCAAACATCTCGGAGAGACATGTTATCGCCAATTATATTGTCTATTGCTTCGCCTTGTGCTTTGCGCATTATTATGTACTAGCCTATCGACTCCTTGAATTATGAGAAAGTAGAGACATTCCTACAAAAAATAAAATCTCTAAATATATAAACGCACAGACATACATATGAGCCCACGCACATGCACACACACACTCACACACACACACGCACGCACGCACGCACGCACGCACGCACGCACGCACGCACGCGCACACGCACACGCACACGCCCACGCACACGCACACGCACACACACACACACACACGCACACATAATATAAGATAACTTTATCAATAAAGTAGCCTAAACCTTTAGTATAATATTGTATAAATTTTGAGCATGATTGTGTACGCTAATGGAAGAGCGGAGTTACCTGATACAGGCATTATTTGCTTAAAAGGGGACTCCGGCCACTAATTTTGTAAGCTTGTAATTTTTTAACGAAATAAAAATTTATTATTATTATTATCATCGAGAATTTTGTTTGATTATTGGTCATTCGGTAAATTTATAATCCGTTATATACAATTCGTAATATTAATAATAATATTAATATATATTTATTTCAGACATATATTATTATGTTCCCATTTTGACGCGACATTAAACAACAAACAACCGCAGAATAATATTTGATAAGGTCAAATTATTCTTATTTCTAATGGTAAAGCATTCAAGTTTAAAGTTATTACAAAATGAGTATAATTTAGGTTATACAATAATAACGCCGTCTTCAGTAATGCGTCAATAACGAACTTCGAGTTCAATGTTGGTTTTATAAAATTAAGTATTCTGATTTCAGGTTATAACTATTTCACCCGTTAAGTTCCCGTACCTTTGGCTAGTCAAAAGGCCGGAAAGATGTAATGTTAGAAATTCAGTCATCAAGGAAAATCATCCGATGTTTTAAAAGCCCGACAGGCCATCGGGAACCATATATTATTTCCGGACAGACAATCTAAATCTCTCATTATGGCAGACTTTATCGAGACGACTGACAACCCTACATTTATGGTTTGTACATAGATGTTAGTGTGCACGTGCCTTGAGTCCTACCACTCATTAGATTTGCATATGAATTATGCCGTAAATTTTGAGGTTAATTTTAGCTGCGTTACTGTAATAATTTGATGACAAAATCACCGCAACATTAATGTTTTTAAACAAAATGAAACTAAACTAATGGTCTAAGCTCTAAACACAATATGGATTATTTTCAAACCCTTACTACTTGGGCTTCCCAGTGCGATATAAACTGGTGACGATTCAAAAACGATTATTTATCGATTTGCCCTAATTCGTTATGAAACCGTGGAAAAGGCTTCGAGCTTACCAGCAAAAGGTAATGAAGCAGATGATTTTTTTAACCTTTGTACAGCCCTTTTTTGAATAATCGTTCGTTACACAGTCGCGACATTTATCTGTCGAATACGTCGTATAAATATTTTTTCTCCATCATTAAGTTTTGTGAAAACCAATGGTGAAAACATACTCGGCAGGTAATCTGTTACGTTATAATTGAACTGTATTTCTACAAATGGAATAAAATATAAAAGTATTTTTGTTTGTAATGGGAAAATTTCTTTCTTAAAACGTGATTATGTGGAAATACAAATAATTTTATTATCATTATCAAGTATTTAGGTTTAGAAGTCGACGAGTCATGACCGCAGATTAGAATAAAATTGTAACCATCCCTAATCTTCCCGTGGGTGGTAAAAAGCAAGCTGCAAAGCAAACTTTTTAGCAGGGTGATGGTAAGGAGAGCTGATTCAACCTAGCCCGCTAGATACTACTTCCTCGAAGTCGCCTGCTAATCATATTGATTATGTTAAAAAGTCTGTGACAAGACCCTGATTCCAGTTGCAATCTGTCTAGAGCGTTAAAATAACTCATGTAGAGCATCATAGAGTTGGATGAAATTCACCCAATCCAAACAATTATCGCAAGAGCCGATCATTAGATCGGTGACCTAAAATTGTGATTTAGTTTCGTGTTTGTTAACCCTTTGACCGCTTGAGACGTCTTAAAGCGTCACAAACAATAGCTTTTCCATTGTATCTGTAACATGGTGGTCAAAGGCCCAAGTCATTGGTTATGGCTTACTTAGAATCTAAGACGTTAAATCTATCATTCCGCAGCGTGCGCTGGGTTACAGACCAGTCTCACCATTGCTGAAATAATCTCTGAACGAGTAATTGTTATGGTATTACTTGTACAACGTAATCTGCCACTATGTTTAGCTTTTGTGGACTATGAAAAGGCCTTTGAAACATGGGCAGTGTTGCAGTGTTGAAGTGTTTGTATAAAAACGCCACCATGTCAATTTTGAAGTACACATTTTTGCTTGCAATTCTTTTACTGTAATTGACCAAAGCTTTCTTTAATTTGAAATATTACTAACTCTTAAATTTAGTTTTCCAAAACCAAATCCTATATCATAGTCATCATCAACATATTTTCAGGTAGTCCTTGTATTATTTTTACGAGCGACCACCAACGGATGGTTATGAAAAAAGAACAAATAAACGTGACAGCACATAAAAACAAGTTGCACGTTTTATGAGCAGTACTAAAATGTTTGACCGGTAGTTGGATTTGAACTTTCGGAACAGTTTTATTAGTATTTTTACAGTTGGATGGTCCGGCAGTTATTTTTAGAGATACCAAATCATTATGAAGTAGCCAGATTATGCATCTAATTATTTTAAGAAACTAATACGAATTTCAAAGAAGTTTGCTTCAAAGAAGCTTTGCGTTCTGTCAAGGGTAAGAAGGAACTTTATGTTGCAAAAGCTTATTGCTCTCTTTTAAGCCCACGTGAGACCTTCTATGGAGTATTGTTCTCATTTTGGGACGGATCAGGCAAGTACCAGTGGGAAGCTCCGGAATGATTGAGAGAAGGGCCAAAAAATTGATCGGAAACACCTCCGGCGTTGTGGTGACTGCAATGCCTAGAACACTGACGTAGTTTTGCAAGTCTCTCAGTTTTCTACCGTAAATACTTCGGTGAGTGTGCACTTCAACTCGGATAACACCACTCGCATACGGTAGATATCCTAAATAATCGAACGAAGTGTTTAAAACTCATTTTTAATTCGCACTGCGAAGCTGTGGGATACGCTGCCGGAGTGTGTGTGAGCTGCTGTGTTTCCCGTAAAGTGTAATACCTCGCAATCAAGAGTGAATAGGTTCTTTTTTTTTTATAACATAGGGAGGCAAACGAGCATGCTGTTCACCTGATGGAAAGTGTCACCGCCGCCCATGGACATTTGCAACAGCTGAGGTCGCAGGGATGCGCTATCATATTATCTAAGTAAGCGTGCTTCATCCTTAGGGCATCATCTGTGCTTAATCCAGACAAGGCGGCGTCAAACGTAAAACTATACCTAGTTGAAAAAAAACTAATGCCTTTAAGATTGTGCAAAGGTTCTGAAAGCTTTTGAAAATCTTTTTGCTTCCCGCGATGAAAATGAGCCTAGTAAAATGTCTGTTTTAATATGCCGAGTGAAGTTGGAAAATATTGGTGTAGATATCATTTTAAATTTATATTAGCAACGAGTAACTAGCCTAATCGTTTTCAATTTATAAATGAGTTAAAATAAAGCTTGATATTATAAATTGAACTATTTAAAGCCTATTGACGAGTTTATATTGATAAACCGACATGAAAAGATCCGGAACGTTATCCATGGGAGTACTAGAGTGACCGACATAGCCAACAGTATCACCAAGTTGAAGTGTCAGTAGACAGGGCACATTGAGCGAAGAACGATGGATTATAGGGTGAAATAGTTCTCGAGTGGCGTCTACAAAAACTAAGCGTAGGCTGACTCAATCAAATACAACTGATGGCCTGGTTAAGGTGACGAGTGGGGCTCAGGAGCGGGCAAGGACTGCTCCTTTTCTTAATGCGGATTGGGAAAGTCCACTGCGCCAGAATAACAGAGGCATCGCTGTTATATATGGGACTAGTTCGACACCTTGACGTACCCTCCCATAATGTGAGAGCGCGCCACAACGGTGAAATAACCCAATAAACCCCTCTGTGACGTATTCTAACCCGCCCTGTAATCAGCTTTGGAAACTCACAATATCTCTCTCTATCTTTCTATTGAATCGTAAATTACTATTATTCTTATTGGTTTTATCATCATCTACGTAGATGTAAGATGACGCTATAATTCTATCTGAATATTTAGTCTGGATATTGATTTTTATTTGATGTAGTTCTAACGCAGAAGATCATAATAGAGCGATTGTTATAATAACAAGGAAGGTTCAATCCCCAAATGCAATTTATCAATTTGACCGCAGCTGCAGCATAATGTATACAACGCCGGGAGACATATAACATGAGTTGCATTACCCATTCATCTTCACGCTTGGATGCCCTTCGCCAGCCACTTCGTCTTGGGAATAAGAGATATTGACGTATTCACTTCAGTTTGAACACTGAGATGTGTAGAATTGTTTCGTCCCTTTAAAATTTTAGGTTTGGATAGATGGTTAAATTAATTATTTTATATCATATTGAAGAAACTTTCTTCAAAATCAAAATTAAGTCAAAATCGTCTTTTGGCATACTTTTCATATTCATATGCATGGAAGGTTTCTGTCATGGCCCCGGCGCTGCGGAGCTCCGGTGGTCCCATGCGAGCTTGGCGTCGCAGATGGTTGTAACTCACCACCGCAACTTCGGCTTGCTGGCCAGCCTTAATACTTTTTTATAGAAATAGCAATACCTAATAAAATTATTATAAAATTTGTGTATACAATATAAACATTCTGCTAAACAATAAGTATACATATTTAGAAAAAAATATGCAATGTAAATGGCATATTTTTATTATGCCAAATGAGTTCTTGGAGCAACAAGATTCTGACAAATAACGGGAAAACCAAACAACCTTCTGCAATTTTTTAAAGGAATAATTTAATTACTTATCCATACTAATATTATAAATGTGAAAGTATATCTGTCTGTCTGTCTCTCTGTCTGTTTGTTACGCTTTCAACTATGGAGAAACGAAATTGAAATGTCTATTTTTAATATCAAAATAACTGCGTTAATGAGGCATTCCTTAAAACATCCAAATCAAACGCACTCAGAGGTGTCACACCCAAAATGTTCCACGAAGCACACCCACAAAAAAAACTAAGCATTCGCAACACCAATCAGATAGTCAAATGGAGAAAAAAATCAAAGTTTTATAAAAATTACGTTAGGTAGTTTATAACATTAACATTTTACGTTAGGCCCACAGTACACGTCGCAGTGAAAATTCTCAATTTTTGTAAATTCAGAAAATTCTTGAAATCGTTACAATACGATAGGAAAAATCGATCTCAGGTATAAAATGTTTATCTGATATCTAATGAATCAATAAAAATAAAATTATACCTACTCGTGCATAACCCTCCTAGTTAGGGATCAGCCTATGATTCATTTTCCGTTGTCCATAGTACGAAATTATAGCTAAATCCAATAACTATTTCATATATTATGATTAAAGTTTTGTTTACAGATGTGCATGAACACACTGATCTCAATAGTGTAAATATTAAAATATTAAATTCTGCAGAATAAAAAATTAAACGCACTCATGATTAAAATAAAAAATATTTTTATTTACACAATCTTAATTCCTGCTTAATTCTATACTATCTAACATACACTATCTAATTATATACATTGAGCAATCACTTATACGCACAACTACACAATATTGAAACTTTTGGTTGGTTTTTCAGACCAAATAATACCTACATTATTATAATAGTCATACAAATAAATCAGTGGTAAAAGAAAGTATGTACCTATAACAAATTACACAACCAATATATCCAGAAAGAAACCATTTATAATGATTCTTTACAAAATCCCTCACACCATCAAAACATAAATATCCGATTTTATATTTACGTTACGACTAGATATATCGAAACTTAGCTTACTTAGCCTTAGCGACACGAGAAATATAAATCTATTAAATTTGCCCTTTGTTAATGTGCAGCAAGCCAAAATACTTGCTTAAAGCATGTTAGACCAATTGACACGGATCGGAATATTCTATTTGTTTGAGCAAATACATCTTTGAAAATTCTTTAATTATGCACTGTATGTCATCATCATCAGCTCCTTAAACGTCCCCACCGAGGGGCACGAGCCTACCCGTATAGGGTGATTAGGCGTCCACGCAGGCCCTGTGCGGGTTGGACGTCTTCACACACATCCTTCGAATCTCTTCGCAGGCGTGCATGAAGGTTTCCTCACGATGTTTTCCTTCACCGTAAGAGCGTCGGATAACGTAAATACACACGACTGTATGTACTGGTTAGAATTTAAAGTGAGTGAATCGAATCGAAAAGTCAGCTGTCAGAGGACTTATGTTCGACTGGGTGAAAGTGCCTAGCTATATTTCTTGTGTATGGAGGATTTAAGCACTATGCTCGAAACCCTAGACAGAGCTTCTTAACACGTGGGTCTTAAAATGAACATGGACAAGACGAAAGTCATGTCTAATACCCATGTCGTACCTATACCGATATTAATTGGAAGTTCTGTCCTCGAAGTTGTAGACGAATATGTGTACCTGGGACTGGTAGTCCAAAAAGGTAGGTCCAATTTCGAGAAGGAGGTTTCTCGTCGAATTCAATTAGGATGGGCAGCGTTCGGGTCTTTTCGTCCAAAATACCTCAGTGTCTCAAGACGAAGGTCTTTGACCAGTGTGTGTTGCCAGTTATGACATACGGAAGCGAAACGTGGTCGCTCACCAAGGGCCTCTTGAATAGACTCAAGGTTGCTCAGCGTGCTATGGAGAGGGCTATGTTAGGTTAGGCCTACGCGATAAAATCCGAAACGAGGATATCCGTAGGAGAACTAGGGTGACCGACATAGCCCAGAGGATTAGCAAGTTGAAGTGGCAGTGGGCAGGGCACATAGTGCGTAGAACCGATGGCCGATGGGGCGGAAAGTTTCTCGAGTGGCGTCCACGTAACGCCCTTCGCTCATCAGGAAGTCTCCGTATTCATACTCCTTTGCATAGTTCCAAATTTTTGTCCAGGTCGTTCACACTTCGGGCAACGCGGCTCTGGAATGACTTACCAATAGAGATAAGGGCATCTTGTACGAAAGCTTCCTTTAAAAGGAAAGTTTTGGACTATTTTCGTTCGAATAGTTAATGTGTTTGCTTATTATTTTTTATATATTTGTTATATTATTATTTATATATATTTAAGTTAATATTTGTATATTGTCTATATTTATATATGTATTTATATCTATTTTATTGTATATTTATATATATTTGTTTTAAGTATAAGTATTTGAGTTTATTTTTTTTTAGTATCGTTTTAGTTTCTTTAAACCTTTATTATTTTTTTTTACCGCACCTAGTATTAATTTTCTGCATGGCCTTGTGGTAAACTGGTAGAGAATGCCTCTAGGCATTAAGTTCGCCCTTGTACTGTATTTTTGTATAGTGCATTAAGTTTAAATAAATAAATAAATAAATAACGGAAAGCGAAGCGTAGGCCGACCCCTAACCAGATGGACGGATGATCTGGTTAAGGTGGCGGGTAGCAAATGGATGTCAACTGGCCTTCGAGGTCAACGAGGCCTTCGTTCAGCAGTGGACATAATTAGGCTGTAATGATGATGATGATGATGATATTTCTTGTAAAAACTCTAGCTGGATAATAATGATTTTGCGATAATACCTATTCAAATAAAAAATCATTTGAAAGTCACATACCAACATTCAAGATAACAAGGTATTTATTAAAGTATCCTGATTTTCAAACAAATTTCTGGAATATTTTTTGCTAAAAACCTGCGCAATAATATATCTCTTTTACATAGAAAAAATACTTTATTACCTAATCTAGGTGATGTTCCGTCGGAAACTAAAGATAATATTTACATTACCGATGTTCCGACAGGTCTGGTTGAACCATTCCTGGTATTATGTAAAATAAGTGGTTATCAATGAGCTCCTAATATTTACATAAAAAGCGCAACCTACTGAAGCAAAACCAAGTGCCCAGAACGCAAAATTGTCAAGAATAATTTCGTGACCAAGGACAGTCCAAAGGCAAAAATAACTTAGGTACGAAAAAAGTTACGGATAAATCCAGTCTTGCCCAACTTGGTAACTTGACTATCGATAATTAAACTCAAAAATCGTATATACCATCAATAGGCCTGTCGATAGTATCGATATTATCATCATCATCAGCTCTTTAAACATCCCCACCAAGGGCCACGAGCCTTCCCGTATAGGGTGATTAGGCCTTAGTCGTTCACACACAACCTTCGAATCTCTTCGCAGGCGTGCATGAAGGTTTCCTCACGATGTTTTCCTTCACCGTAAGAGCGTCGGATAACGTTCATATATTTCCGAAAATTTGAAAATACATTGTACGTGTCGGGATTTGAACCTCAGCCCTCCCGGTAGGAAGGCGACAGTCCACACCACTGAGCCACCGATGCTCTTATCAATACTATCATTATTTTTAGCAATAGCCAGAACCAATAATAACAATCCTTTCGATAGTGAATTTGACAATAAGCTTCAATAGAATCGATACTATCGGTAAAATGCTTCTGTAACAATAGTTTCTACCGCAGGGCCTTCAATAGTATCTAGTATCGATATCGATATATCGATATTGCTTGTGACAATTGCCAAGAGTATCGATAGTATTGTTCATATCGATACTATTCGATTCGCTCATCTGATGATTATGATTTTGATTTGACATGATGATGATTGAAAGACTATCGATAGTGGACTATCGAGCGGCAACACTGGATAAATCATTAACTCATTTAATTGACAGAATAAATGATTACGAATTCATTCTCGGCGCCCATAATATTTAGCATGCTAAACTGATATTTCTTTGTGAGCACAAGCTATACACTGTATAATTTTGTGAATACATTCTGTTTTCTTTGTATAATTCTTATATCACGCATGCGCTCTAAAGAAACTAATACTTTCAATAATTTACAAGAACACTCCAATAGTACCAATAATATTTGTACTGACAGCCTTCTTATTTGAATTTAACGAGTTTGTACTACTATCTTTATCTGGCTACGCTATGACGACTCCAGTTTGGCTTGACTAGTACATCTTGAAGAATCTCTTGATTGCTCCTTGGCAGTATTATTCTTGGATTTTGTGTGCACTGTAAATTAAAAATGAGTTAGTTATTACTAATTTATAACGATACCAATGTTGTTGAATATTGGTCACCAAAAGGCAATGAGATCTTTCCTTCTAGAACCTGATGGTGTAAAATATTATTATAAAACTGTTTTTTAATAATATTTCATAAACTTCGGGTCGGATTCATACTTCAAATTTTTATTTTTTATGTTACAAAGTAAGCAGGTCGGTCACGGATGCTCGCTTGATGGTAAGTGATACGCCTGACCACAACAGAATGGCATCGAAGGAGACCAACAACTGATAAATAGTTATTATTCCCCATCAATGCCACACTGCACCCGTCACCCGAGACATTAAATGTTATGTCTCATATACCCAGTAATTTCACTAGCTACAGTACCTTCATCCCGAAATACAAAAGAACATAGCTATCTTATTTGACGGGACGATATCTGGCACTGCGATGGTATCTACCTAGACGACTCAGTATCGAGTCTACCACCGAGTAAGTCTTGAAATCATTCTATTGTTAACCCCTTTGAACACCAGAAATCCAGACACAATAGAAAATCTATTGTTCCTGATGCCTTAGGTGTCATTTGCGTTCAAATAGGTTAATGGTAAAGCAAACTAGTCTTACCAAATATCCTTAGTAGAATTTTCTCTATACCATGAATGGGTGACTCAAATGTCACGCACAAAATCGCACCCAAGACAAATGTAAGTATAACATGGGACACCCCGTACTCAACCTGTAAATAAAGCGAAGTTGTTATAATTTTGCATTATTTTATCAACTTAATCTTATGTAACAAATAAAATGGAAAATCAGCGGTTCAACCTCAAATAATTCAACTTTTGAACAAAATAAGGTGCAGAACTTAATTATTATAATGTGTTTTTTTTATTCGATTATGGTCGCTCGTGAAAAAGATATGCTTTTTACTATATTATTTTTCGAAGATAAATCAAAAAATTTCCGACATGGTAAGTGATCCCAGAAATCACAGATTAAAATTATCATATTGCTAACGAAATCGTCCACCATATATAATAAAATGAGAAATTAAGGTGTCAGAATTATTGACTATTATAAAATCATAAATAATAATGTCTGGAAGATATCGCTTCCAGCGATAAGATCGTCTAAATTGCATTTTTGCTTACATTTATTGTAAACATTGTATCTTTTGGTAGTGTGCAATAAAGAATTTTATTATATATATCTACATAAATATTAATAATATCAACATCAATAGAATAATAAAAAATGGCTGCAAAAAATGCGACGTTAAGCTACCGAGCTGCGAAGAGCATTCCTAAAACTGTAATTATTTATAGGTATGGAAAAGTGACAGCTTTAATGTAAACAATACAGGCGCTTTTAATCGTGTCAAGTAAACATCCATACGTTTAGGTACCCTTGATTGACTTTGTTTCCGGCTTACCAAGGAGTACGTAGTTATGTGTAAAGGATGTCTCAACTGGCCCAGGAAGTACAACTCCACAATTCCGTTGACCAGATATGCGCAGTATGTTAATCTGGCAAACGGCACGAACAATTTCCATGTAAGGAGTTTGTTTAATATACCTGTAACAACGATAACAAATCATCATCAGCTCAGAAACGCCCCCACCGAGACAAGAGCATACCCGTAAAGAGTGTTAAGGCCTTAGTTGTCCACGCGGGACAAATGCGGATTGGTCAACTTTACGCACAGCCCTTGAATCTCGTCGTAGGCGTGCGCAGGTTTCCTCAAGATGTTTTCCTTCATCGCTCACTCGCTTCACTCGCTTCACGCTCTTAGCGTCAGATAAACGTATAATATCAAACATACAGGAATTCAAAAAAAAATGTACGTGGTGGGATTTGCACCCCCCCAGATCGGAATGCAACATTGCACACCATTGACCCACCGACGCTCTTATAACACAAAATATTCTAAACTAGAATTAAATTTGAACGCAGAAGTTTCATCAAAATTTTGCAGACACAAAACAATGGTTAATGATATTGGAAATTATATACGTAATTGATAATATTACTCATTTAGCCAGTTTATAAAAATATACTCTAAAAACAATGAAACTGAAATTTATTTTTTAAAATGAAAGATGTAATAAATAATGGTTAAACACATTCACAGCCATTTATTATTCACAGGTTTAGCTCTGCTCAAAAAACACATTAAAACCGCAACTTGAGACAACTGAATTTTGGCCCTTTTCCAATAGACGACTCGCTTAAAATACAGCTAAAGCTTTTCATAATATTATTTCGCGTAATAAAAATAACTGTTTCATATTTTGACAATACATTTTATTTCTCTTCATACTGTTCTCATTATCTCATAAAAAGAATATAATTTTTTTCAGGTAAAAAGAATCTGTTGCCATTGTACCTAATAATAAATATAAGATAGAAATTGGTTAACAGAATTCAAAGTAAAAGAAAAGTGTAATGATCTAGTTTGTGCGGCTGACAGTGGCTTTAACAAACTTTTTTGTAAAGAAAATGCGACCAAGATGGGGGCAAATCTAGTGCAAAGTATACTTATTCAATAAACGCTAGGGCAAACGGATACCGCGAACAATACGTTAAATTGATATTTTACCTGAATAAATTATTCTGCTCATAAAAATCACATAATAATGCGAAACAATCGTGGTACTAATGTGATAAATAAGTGCCATTTGTACAATCAATGATACTGTCATTAGACAGTCCATGTCATTAGTACCATTAGATACTGACCTATGGTAAAACTGTGGTGGTCCAAATATAATTAGTACCATTTGTACCATTGATTGTACAATTGGGATATATACATCGTACAAATGGGTCAAAAATAGTGCCATTAGTACCATCAATAGTACTGTCCAATGGTACAAATGGCACTGCGCAAATATTGACTTACCTCCATTTCCAGTAGCACATCCAATAATAAGCCAACCATTCGCAATTCCCCAAGCCAGTCGGTGCAAAGACGTGTAGGCAGCTGCTTCTATGCTGTTATAAGTGTACCAGTCTTGATAAAATATGCAGATAGTGAACGTGGTCACTACACCCAAAACCACGTTGCATGACCATGCAAAAATTTTGAGGGGACGGGAAAATTGGTAACTGTAATATAAAAACCACAATAAATAATGATTGCAGAAAATATGCATCAGCTGCATGTAAAAGCATAAAATGGAACTATGCGAATCGAGTCTAAGTTCAAACTAAACAATTTTAGTTTGTATTAAGCTGTGTATAATGAAAAAAAATCAAGTTTTGGAAATAGAGTAGCAAATTACTGTTTTGGGAATGGTATGCATTTAATCAGTTCTGGCGTTATTTCAAAATATGAACGCAACCAAGCGAATAGCCCACCAAAATGATAAGTAGCACTGTTGCCTATACTCCCAATGCCAAGCTAATAATCCCAGGAAATAACTAACAGTGCAGTTTATAAGTTTTGACGTGTATATTTTTGTCAGAGTATCTTTAAAATTCACTACTTGCCTCAGTCCCTGGTCATAACCGAAAGCTTTAATTTTTGGCAGAGAAAACTCTCGCAACAACGAGGTATCTACGCTATATATGCGGCCTCCTTAAAATAAACTATATGAATGAAGAATAAATAAAATACATAACTCACTTTTCTGTTTGCACTCTATACAAGATATACCCAGTGAGTAGACCCATGAAGTACGTAGTCATTTTCATATGTGTCTTGATATAAGCCGTACTAAAGTAGTAGTTAGAGATTACATCTGTGAATTCTCTGAAATTAAATATTATGTATTAGACAGTTTTGAGTTGAAGTATATCAAAGTATCTGTAACAGATTTATTTGAATTTCTTTTCTTCTCTCTCTTTAAAATGACTTGCCAATGGTGAAGTATTGTGGACGTCGACGTCCACCTACTTGTTTACGTGGATTTTTTTAAAAGATTTCTTTATTCATTTTTAAATGTTATTCTAAAAGTACAACTACTTATAAATCTAATCTAGGGTTCATTGCGTGTTGATAAAGTAAAATGAACCTTCTATACAGAGTTTATCTTAAATTTTCTAAACAAAGTTTTCTTTTGTTTTTTATTTGTGATTCTTTATCAGTTTGTACTTTAAGGTATACATGTTCAATATCGTGATGTATGGTTAGGCTTTATGGTGCCTTGGTTATTTTTTTGTAGTATACAAATTTATAAAATTTTGGTTAAAAACATGCCTAATGAGATGCAATTCTTACTTGGCATAAATCATCAATGTAGGATCCAAGTTGTCCTTAAGTGTTATGATGGCAGGAACAAGTATGGACCCCAATATGGCCAATCCTAAGATGATTGGTCCTGCTCGCTTCCATCGCCACAGACTATAGATGAATAGCGGGGCTATAATGAACAGCTGTGTGTCCACCGACAGATACCAGGATTGGAACATACACTAAAAAAAATGAATCAAAGGCTTAATTTAAAACTTGAACTAACGACAAATTTACAAAATTTTATTCAATTGTCGTTAATCCAAGTTTTGAGAAAACATGAAACAGTGACAAAAATCCAGTGTAACAACGTTACTCAGTGGTAGGCTAAAAGAGGCAAATAGTAGCCGATGTCACATACCATCCTTTTGACTCTCTCCACAAAATTCACGTTAATTTGTCGCTCCGTTTTACTAGTGTGTGGAAGCTGTGAATTGATTTAAATTAAGCGCATCATTTTGGCCTGTATGGCGCTGTGTATTTTAACATGTTTGTTTAATGCATTTATAGTAAATAGATAATATCTCCATAATCTTACCATTCTATCAGTATTAACATAGTTGTTGACGTACAAAATGTTGATCCACCAAGAGTCCCTACATCTTTCTTGTTCCAGTAGCATCTTGTCCTTCCACAATGGCCCTTCGCCGATCCGCGGGAGCCAGGTTATGTAGAACCAGATCACAACCAAGTACGAGGGGGTTAGTCTGAAACATTTTCAATAAGCATTAACTATTAACTGTAGTTGTAGGTCCAGTGGACCCATGCCGACTATTTTTTTTCTACGCGTATAAAAACACAGCATCAGCGCTTCACGCCCCTGAGTCATATTCCCCCGTACACAAAGGGATTTGAGAGGAACGAACTTGCTTCGATTGATTTTGATTTTATTACCCAACTTTTAAAGTTCATTTTTTGTGATGGCAAACCAAAGCATTCGAGCTACAAATAGAAGAAGAAAGCGGTAGACATTCACATACAATTTCGGAAGAATGCATCGAGTAGCCGATTACTCTGAATTGTCTGAAAGCGGAGATACGTACTAAAATGGATTAGATGTACAGACTAGTTCTACGGGGTGTTTTTTATGGAAAAACGCTAGAAATGGCTAAAAACACCCCCCGCAATCAAAATAATTGTGGAGATTTTTCAATGTTTCATTTAGTTTTTAAAAACTCATTTATAGATTGTTATCTTTAAATACTCAGGCAATGAGCTCCCGATAAAATTAAAGGGCTCATGTTATTATCTATGCACTACCGTGTAGCATGAATCCAGATAGGTTCCCGAATTACTTTCACAGCACTTAGTCTCCCCTACATTCGATGTAAACAGTACTCGCTTTGTTTGCTAACCGTTCTAGACTAGACACATACACATACTAAATCTGATAAGTTATTGTAATGGCACGTCAAGCGTGGAGGTAATTCAATCTACATGTACAACTGTAATGGAGTGTACAGAGTAGTCGCATTCAATTGTCTCTCGAATCAATCAGCACTGTTCAAGGTTACCCCACGAACCCCCCGGTTAACTACGCTCCACTATAATTTGAACAGATTAATTACTGTGTTTAATTAATAGAGGGATCAGCAAATGAGAAGGTTGGAGGATAGCACCGATTTCACAGTTGCTTACAATTTAGAATTACTGGTTTCAATATATATTCGTTATTTACGAGTACTAATATTCACACAGCTCAACCTAACACTTATTCGAGCCAGCGGGCTTGTTGCATGGGTAATCAAGCACGGGTAAACATACCTTCATACTTTGTTTAAATACTTCTTATTTATTTTAACAAGAACACCGAGACCCATGCAAACATATAAATGTGACCAAAGATATAGGGAGATTGGGTTTTAGCTCACTATACGGGCCCAATACGAATTCATGGATGTGAGCGACTACTATACTAAGGTTTTTACCAGGACAGATAGTTTAACTTGCTACGCACGAAACAATCTTTTTTTTAGTCTAATGACTACGTTTCAGTCTAAAACGTCCAAATCGAACTAGAAACATCGCATGAAATGATTATCACTTTGTAGTCTCCTAACGGGATTCCAATAAACCATCCCCGGATCAAGCATGAATTATAACCCAACGTTCAGATACTTACGGTGAAGGAAAACATCGAAGGAAATTTAGGTTATCCATAAAGTCGCCAATACGCACTAGGTACGCACGTACGACAAAGGCATGTACAAGTAGACTCGTGCTCCTCGATGGATAAGTATAATAAGCTGATGACGGTGATGTTCAGATTATAAGATAACGACTGCAGTATATGATTCGAATAACCTTAAACTTTTAAGGATATGTAATCGTGCTCTGGACAATTGAACACACGAAAAGAGTTGCTTATATTATAAAACAATAAACAATACGGGAGTACACCTTTGCCTATGTTTACTTAATCAGAATTAGAATTCAAAGCCAATGAATAAATAATAAATAATAAAAAAACAAATGTTTCTGTTTCGAAGATTTTGTCAACAATATTTTTTTTTCTTACCTGATATACCGAAATAGCAGGATAGGCAGCACATTAAGTCTTCCTCTCCTTTTATCTAACTCCAACAATAGAAGACGGCAGAACAGGAATGCACTTAACATCAAGAAAGTGTCCACAAGAAGCATGCTATTTAATACCAGCGCGTTGTTCGGGTTTTTCAAAGTCTGTAATCAAAAATAGCGGAATTAAAATATTTTTAATCATTTGACGATCAGTTCAAATTACGCTATTTTTCAATTTAAAGGATCCAGATCTATTATTGCAAATTTCAAACAGTTTGCCTTAATTTAAGTAATTTACTAGTTGAGACTTCATTGTCAAAAATGTTTATCGAATATGTGTGGAAATAAATTCAAAACTTGTTTATTCAATTCAGTGCCTAAAAAAACTCGTGGATGTCGAATTTAATGTACAACTAGGTCGGACTGGTAAATCTACTAAGAAAAAATCCAAAAAGGAACTCAACAGCTACATTTCATTTTCCATTATGATAAATATTTTGTTTGAGGCCTTTCTAAGAAGCAAGGTCATAACCAACACACGCCCAATGCGGATTGGTGGGTGTTTACAAATTCTATCCTAAAATATTACAAAAAAAATGTTCGTATCCGACAACCTCCGATCTAAAATCTAGCTCTCAGGCAGTCAAGATACAATTTCACAAAAATCAACTTACATTGTCCCAACCAGACGCATCCATGACAGGACCAGTTCCCACAAACATGCTTGTATGGCCAGCCAAAATTAATATCATTGACAATGCCTTGATGCCAGAAATGCAGTCGAGACCCAAACTGTTGTGTTGCTTCGTCGATAGAATCTTCTTTGTATTGTTGAAAATGGAGAAGCAAATTATGAGTTCATGAATAGTACTTTTATTCTTCTTTCCCCAAACTAAGCAGTAGATCTCATAGAGAGTACTGATTAGGATGATTGCTAAGAAGAACAATATCACTGATCTGAAACAAGTAAAATTTATGTGTGATTAATAATAATATTAAATTGTGTTTATTGTTGTCCACAAAAATATACATATCATATACAACATATCACAAAAACACACAAATCACAAAAATATACACATCATACAATTTAAACAAATAATGCAGTAACAAGATCAACAACAGGAAGGAGCTCAGCTTATGCTCATCTGCGACCAGGAATCTCAGACAGCGCTGATTTACAGCCACTTAATTTTTATATTCAGGTGTTAAACGAGAAATAGGTCATGATTAGCCTTATAGAGATGAGTACTATTAGCATACACGAAATGTAAAGAATTTTCTTTATTATACTTTATAAAAAAATATAGATAAGTTAAGAAATAAAATAAAAGCGTTCCATCCTTACGTGGTTGACATTCCATTTATCCGCACAGCGCGCTATGGTGCCTCGTTCATAATGCGCACCGCAAAGGAATGGAACTCTTTGCCTCCTTATGTGTTCCCCGATCATTACAACCTGGCCGTCTTTAAGGCAAAAGTGAATAAGCTGTTTCTAGGCAGGCATGATCCATCCTAGGCCGCATCATCACTTACCATCAGGTGAGATGGCGGCCAAACGTCTGCCTATAGATGTTATAAAAAAGAGTCAAATTAAGCAAAACGACTACACAATTACCCCAAACACTTAGTATCCACTCGAAGGAAACAAACACAGCAATTACAACTTTGTAATCTCGTTCATCTTAAATCCAGTGCATGAATGATGAATTTAACCTAAACTACCTAAACCGACATTAATTCTATGTCCCTCAATTATAAGCATTCAACTATGACGAATCAAGACACAATAGAAAATCTATTGTAAGATGATTTAGGTTCAGGCGCGAGTTAATGGAAAACTGGCTACAATAAATGTCACAAAATGGAAGAATGTCAAATAGACATTGGAAAGAATCATTAAATAAGGAATGATTTTCACAACAAAGTTATTCCCATAGCTATACTGTAGTGAAACATTATGATTAATTTAGTTATTTTTATTTTTTATGTATATCAAGCAAAAATCAGAAGAAAACACAATTATGGTGGCATATTTGCAATGAGAAATAATAGCCTCAATGCTAAATAAAGATTTGAAAATTCGGCAAAGAACATAAAGGTTTGTAAACGACCCTGGGCACGCATACGAGTTTACATGAAATTATACCATGTAACACAAGATTTAAATTAACACACGAAGTATAACTTTTTACGTTGTATAGGGTTTTTGTTGTATAATGAATTCATTTTACGTCCGATACTGCGGTACTCTCTTTTTAATGATTGTGAATGGCATAACATTGGAAACAATGATATTGTGTATACATAAAGGTAGATACGCCATCCGTGCCTCAAAAACGAACCGCCAAAGAGAATACAGTTGAAGGCTCTTTGTTTAGGTAAATGTAAGCTCATTCGAAATATGTGTATGTCGTTGCATTCAGAACACTTTTATCGATTGTTTTGTGAGCATTAAACGAATCTATACTTTTTACATCATTGATTGAAAAAAACATTTTATCTTTGAAGTGTAGCCTGTGATGTTAAGGAAAACCTTAGCCTACATACGTGCACAGACATTTGTCATCATTCATCACGAAAAATATTGAATTTGAAGCATCACTAAAATACCGCATCCGTACCTAAAATTAGTAACGAGAAAGCGATACAATGACGTAATAATGAAAGAGGAGTTGTACTATGCGATCGTGATCAATCATAATATGTCAAAAGTTACAAATAGGTGGCGCCACAAGCGCCCGCGACATAGGGGGACTTTTTTCCCATGTTCCCTTCCATTTATTAGGAGCAGTATGTCATTGGGAACAGCTGTTTTTATTCAACTTCACGATCTCCCCGATAACCATCGACACATTCGATGAGTAAAAACTTTTACGTTTTTTCTATATTTTGTAATTTATTTATTTACAAATTCCATTTTAACAAACAAGAATAGAATTAAAACAACATACAAAGTAAACACAAATGCATAAGCTAAAGAATGCAAAAGAATACCATAGTTGCTGTTGAGGTTTTGGTCAAAAGTACTAATTGAGGTTCAATTTTCACAGATTATTAAGTTATTCGTAATTTTCACCTTATAATCATCGCCTTTTTATTGAAATGACTTTGAAAAGAAATTATAATTAAGCTTTTTTTTAACCAATAGTGTATTTTTAATGACATTAAGTGAATGGAACGGTCAGTTCGGTAACCTGGTAAGTGATACACCTGATGATGTTAGGGGAAATCAATAAATTAGGAAGTTATTATTTTCCGTCAAAACTGCCGTGTACCTGTCTTTCGAGACGACAGATGCAAGGCCTCTTAATTTATAATATCCAGTAATTTTACTAGCTACAATGCCCTATTCCCGTAACAAAGAAGTGCGATACACTCCCTATTTTACGATACGATATAAGGAACTGGTTTCTACATAGTCTTCCACTTGATTGACGATGCCCAATATATTATTCGAAACCATATCAGCTTGAAAAGAAGCTTTGAATACGAAAACGAAGAAAGTTTTGAAGATTGAATAAAAGAGCGCTGCAACCTACCTCTGCTAAATGTTTTATCCTCAATCCATCTTTAGCCGCAAGTGACGTAATGACATAGATGAAAATGGTATAAATAAATTATTATTAAATGAATATATAGAGCGTCGGTGGCTCAGTGGTGTGGACTGTCGCCTGCCTACCGGGAGGGCTGAGGTTCAAATCCCGACACGTACCAATGTATTTCCGAATTTTCGAAAATAGATGTACGTTATCCGACGCTCTTACGGTGAAGGAAAACATCGTGAGGAAACCTTCATGCACGCCTGCGAAGAGATTCGAAGGTTGTGTGTGAAGTCGTCCAATCCGCATTGGGCCCGCGTGACCACGCGACTAAGGCCTAATCACCCTATACGGGTAGGCTCGTGCCCCTCGGTGGGACGTTTAATGAGCTGATGATGATGATGATGAAATGAATATATGCACCAAAATGCATGCTACTCTGCGAGATCAAATCTGCAACATCGTCTACGAAGCTCATATCATTAGTTCCCGAGCGAGCATTATCTAACCTAGACCGCATCTTCATTTAACGTCAGCTGTGATTGCGGTCAAACGTTTGCCTATCTGTGTAATGAGACTGACTAACCAACTCATTAGCACACAGCCCAAACCACAAACTATGAGTTGTTTCACACATGTTTGCAGAAATCCCTTACAGATTATTTTCCTTGAAAAAGTTAGCTTGATATTTAATTAAATGAATGAAAACGTGTCGGCGTTGGGTTCTACACAAAAGAAAATTTCTGTAACACACTCGTTATTTCGTAATACACAGAATTGTTGAATATGATACAAGTACGAGTGACTTATTAGATAAGTATTTTTTTGTATAAAATTAAATTTTATATATCATGGAATTCTTTTTATTAATTATCATAAGTAACATTAAATTCTAACAAAATATATTTTACCAAACTGTGCAACAGTTTATGTTTCAATTGATAAATGCAATAATATCACGACAAGACTTTGCCAAACTTAAGTGTAAATATATTTTGCACATTCTCAGTTTTGGTTACAGCAGTAGGTTTCAACTCAGGCTTGATAAAATTTATAGCTCAGAAACTTTTTATTAGGTAGAGTCAGTACTGAGTCGTCCATGTAGCTACCACCGTAGTGCTAGATACGTCTCGTGTAATGGAAGTGTTTTGCACTCCTTTGTTTCGGAATGAGAGTACTGTAGCTATTAAAATTACCGGGTATACGAAAACTAACATATGTTGTCTCGGGTGGAAGGTGCAGTGCTGCGTTGATGGAGAAAAATAATTGTTTATCAGTTGTTGGTCTCATACAATGCCGCTCTGTCATGGTTAGGCGTATCATTTACCATCAGGTGAGCGTCTCAATCGTTATGTACTTTTTGTAACATAAAGAAAACTTCTAATATTACTAGGAATTGAATTCAAAGAAGAGTTATACGTACCCCTAAAACTCTCAATTACAAATAAGGGTACATTGAAAAAAATTTAGAAATCACTTGGTACTTACAAATATACGACTTCAGGCGAAGACACAGGGTTAGGTTTTCTATAGTAGCAGTCTTTTGGGTAAACCTCAGCGCTGGTGGTGTTGCCAACGGAACGAGCGATGACATCACCGACGAATTGTTCAACTGTCTTTGCATCGCATGCGCTGGGTATACATACGGCCCAACGAAGGATCTCCCCTCGGCCTGTCCGCAACTGTAATCATAAATGTATTTATTAGTAATGAATTTATATATATATAATACGACCCCTTTGGTGTAATGGCTCAGACGTGGGTCATTACACCAAGGGTTCCGGTACAATTCGAGGATCGAACCCTGTACCTGGAACTGTACAAACATTTGTGTGCAAGGAACATGGCTGTTTGTATTGGTCTGGGTGTTCTATGTATAATATATGTGTATTTACAAAAACAAATATAAATAAAAATGTTAATCTGGCATTTAATAGTCATATTACAGGCGAATGCTTAGTTTGGGTCTGGCGCTGTGTGAATGTCAGTGAATATTTGTTTTTATTCATATAGGAACTTTTCAGGCTTTTTTATAACTCTACTACAAGCTACAGTCCCAAGAGCGCAAAGCGGCTAGTGCTAGCTGTTTGACGCTTATGCTGGTTAAGTAACTATCAAATGGTAAGCTATGGAATGAGTCATCCGATATACTATTTTAATTTTATCCCTGAGAGGGAAAAGTCGCTTCAGTTCTTCTATCTTAAGTGACAAGACTCAAGTGCATTTTCATTTCTTAGCTGAAACGTAAACTCTATTATTAGTATTACTTTTCCGAATTAACATTTTATCACTGATGATAGTTAAAGTAGCGAATACTTTACAAAGTCAAGCAATCTGGGTATATGGAACCTATTCATGAATAAAATCGTTTGTATTATCAAAACCTGGTTACGTAAGTGACATTCAAAAGTGACACAGTGATGACCTGTTAGTGTTCTGAATAATACAAATAACGACCTGGTGTCATACGTAAATATATTGCACAAATAATGATGTGTACCTATGTACTTAAAGACTTAAGTTTGCTTACCATTAAACTCTTGTGATTCGTAATAACTTTACCCACTGAAGTAAACCTTCTTACGTGCGCAAGCTCTTCTACTACGTGCGTACCGTGTATAAGGAAATACTGCGTGATAAGATTGAATAGCTAATAATTATGAGCTATAATTTTAGT
This sequence comes from Leucinodes orbonalis, assembly GCA_019425675.1. Taxonomy (NCBI): domain Eukaryota; kingdom Metazoa; phylum Arthropoda; class Insecta; order Lepidoptera; family Crambidae; genus Leucinodes; species Leucinodes orbonalis. The sequence continues at coordinate 55,476 of PQWD01002773.1, read as the reverse complement.
AGGTGGCATACTTGGTACTGAGTCGTCTAAGTAGGTACCACCGCAGTGCCAGATATCATCCTTTTAAATAAGTAGAAGTGTTTGCACTTGTGTTTCGGGACGAGGGCACTGTAGCTAGTAAAATTACCGGGTATAAGAGTCCTAACATCTGTTGTTTACGGTGTCGGGCGCAGTGTGGCGATGATGGAGAATAATAACTGTGTTTCAGTTGTTAGTCTCCTTCAATGCCGCTATGTCATGGTCAGGCGTATCACTTCCATCAGGTGAGCGTCCTGACCGTCCTGTTTACTTCGTAACATAAAAAAAATATTTATTTATTTCATACGTGAACAGGACGGTCGATGTGTTCAGTGGTGGTAAGTGATACGCCTGACCATGACAGAACAGCATTGAAAGAGGCTAATCACTGATAGTTCTCCATCAATGCCGCGCTGCGACCGTTACCTGAAACGACAGCTGTTAAGTCTTATACAGTATCTCTCAATGATTCAGTAGGAAGACTACGAATAAAAATTGTAATAGTTTAATCTTTTACCTTTTTGGTTTGAACAGGCTGCGGCCACTTAATGGTCGCAAGACAGTACTGGCCACCGATGGTGACGTCATCGTCACCCGTGTCACTGATACTGACACACTCGTCGAAGTTCCCGAGATGGTAAGACGATCCATAAAGTAGACCTTGCGGGGACTTTGAAGATGCGTCGAACACTGAAAGAATAACATTTATTACATTTCACCATGATCAGCTTACTAAACGTCCCCACTGAGGGGCATGGGCCTAAGCTTAGTTTCTTCCGCCTCCAAGCACAGTGGACTATCTATGATACCTATTGTGAGGCAATGCTTGCTTAGTCAGCAGTGTCCAGTAATGGTGACCATTTTACAGTGTCAGGCCATACCTGACCATGCTCACAAAGCGCTTAGAGAGTCTTTCTTCCAGGGATGGAATGGCTTTCTTGGATTGCCTATATCCTGGTGTCGAGGACCATCTGATGTCAATGCTTGTGTCTGTGTGTATTCTCCTAACCAGCTCTTTAGCTTGTAGAATTGAGATTGGTTCCGGTCCCATGGCTTAATAGCGTAGTATTAGGAAGACAAACTTCGAATATTTCAGTGTGATGACAACAGATAAGAAATTATCACCTAAAATCATAACTCAATGTATGAAAAGCAACATCCTATTTATTAGCATAATATCCTGTACATGCATTTCTAGGACCTTTATCAGGTCGACGATCCGCTTATTGGGTGGTCAGAATACTCCTTTCCTGTACGCGAGACACATAACAAATACCTTTTTTAATCAGTAAAATACTCCACGAACTAAAAAGCTATTGTTTCAATCGACAGTTTGGTTTTTTACTCAAACGTTCATCTAGTATTCCATGTGTATATTTGCACTGCATAATTAAGATCTGCGGTTTAAAGTGAATAGAACATTAAGGAAAATGTATTGCATTGCCTTAATAAGTTTTCTTGACGTGTGTTTGAAATTGGTATTTTTATTTTAGTAAAGTATTAATTTAGTAATTCCGTTTAAGTGATTTCAATTGCTGATCGTTCATGATACCATTAAATTACTTTAGCATATATAGCATTCTAGTATTTGTTGATTTGCATTAATTGTTGAGTTATTTATATACTCTCCATCATTCCAAACTTAGTCTTTTCTCAATTGACTGCATCCTCAGTCCTCATTTACTCCGAGTTGTTAAGTATTGTATAAATTCATAAAATTGTTTCATTGTTTTACCCTTTGAAATTTACACCACTGATACACTCAGCGGCTACATTGACGATTAAATCCAGTCAGGTACATACACGCACTTTCTTCCAAGCATGCATGCTGCCATTGAATGCATTATCCAGGATGCTTGATTATAAATCAAAATCAAAAGATATATCTTTACAGACTAGCATTGCAGTTTGCAGTGACTTCTGAACCGATTGGCTGTCGATGAGAATTATGTGATTTTTTATTGGCAAACTTTGCATTCTAATATCTTTTTATTACAAAGTATAATAGTATAAAGATGTTTGTAGTGTAATATTTGAATACGCTTCTAATACCTTTACTATATACTCCATTTAACAAAAATTAGATAATCAAATCAAAATCAAATCAAATACTTTATTACGAATCATTTGTTAGTAATTATTTATGTTTCTCATATTTAGCCACAGTTTGGATAGTATTTATATTGATATATTGTAGCTATGTTGGTTAATTAAATGTACAATATATTTTTATTTGCTTCATCTTATGTGCTGCCCTTTAGGTACCTACTGAAAACACCCAAGATAAGAAATGAACAAATTCCTCATACGAGGATGAGGCATTCCATCACATCAAACTATTGTTTTCGATATTTAAAGGAAAAACATCTGAATGCGGAAAATGTCGACGGTACATATTAATTGTCAACTTTAAATATTTAAACACGCCTCAACGTTAGCCCGTCAAACGGGAACTCAAAATGCAATGTCATTATTTTCATAGTGCTTATTTTTGTTTAAAAATAAAACCGATGTCAATCCATAGACACGAGTAAGAATGAGTTTTTAGGCAATGAAAATCTGTAAATATAAAGGTAGATACGCCACCCATGCCTCAAAAATGAACCGCCAAAGAGAATACAGTTTGTAGGATTTTGTTTAGGTAAATGTACGCTCATTCAAAATATGTGTATGTGTGCTGTCGCTGCATTCGTTACACTTTTTTCGATTGTTTTGTAAATATATCACGAATCTTTACTTTTTACATCATTGTTTTTGGGCAGCAAATACTAATTCTTACTTGCGGAGTCAATGCCGTTGAAGCAAAAATATTTTAGAGTATAGACCGCGTAATGAAAACGTTGCATAATAAGAAGGTCCTTATTAATGAGTTAATGTATGGTTTTTATTTGTCTTGAGTTCTTATCATGAATCATGCTACCACCATGATCTGACTTGTCTATTTAATCCTTTGAACGATAGATTTTCTATGTTCTGGATTCCTAGAATCCATACACAATTTCTGACGCTTTAGATGTCATTGGTGTTAAATATACACTTACTGATACGTTTAGTTAAAGGTTACTTTAAAATGTCTAACTTTTTCGAATAAAATGTTCCATATACATAAGAATAAGCAACTAACCAAACATAAATAGAACCATGCGAGGAAACGTAACATAAAAATGTAAATGCGACGTCAATAGTGAGTCGGTCAGTCGGTCTATAATTGCCGTACTTCGTTGGTTGATGTTCACCGGGAAACGATTAACGGGCTCGTGAGGACATTGCAAGGACCGTACGTTTTCCGCCAAGCCAACCATTAATTCCATGGATTAGTTATTTTCAAATTGGTACCTTGTTAGCTTTACCTTGTTACATAAGTTTGATTATCGGCTCTAAAACAACTACTCTTTTTCCCGGGTAGTAGACTCGGTAACGAGTCGTCTAAGTAGGTACCACCGCAGTGCCAAATATGTCCCGTTTAATAGGAGTGTCATGCACTTTTCTGTTTTAGGATGACGGCACTGTAGCTAGTACAATTACCGGGTATATGAACGCTATCGTCTGTTGTCTTGGGTTGCAGGCGCAATGTGGCATTGATGGAGAATAATACCCGTCTATCCTTTGTTGGTTCCCTTCAATTCTGTTCTCTCATGGTCAGGCGTATCACTTACCATCAGGTTATCGTCCTGACAGCCGTGAAGACAGCTATGTATCCCATATGGCATAATCGGAACCGTGGTATAGGCTTAACGTGCCCTCCAAACTGCCTCGTAAAATTCAAAAATGCGCAAAGTTACTTTCACTATTTATCTGCTAGTACCTAGTACGTACAAGCTCCTTGCTTTAATTTGGGCTAGATGGCATTGTGTTAATATCGGTAGGAAGGTAATGGTAGGTATTGTAACAATTTATTAGTAAAACACTTAAGCCGGTTTATATAAGGCCGTTGTAATTGGTAGCGCTCTGAAATAAACAAAATAATCACTTATATCGTACATTCAAAAACCAATTCAGCCTTATACTAAAATGAAAAATTAACCGTATTCCTAAATTATTCCTTCCACGTGACAAACTTTTTTTTTAATTTAATTTAATTTTAATTTTTATTACACGTTCCAAGTCTAAATAAAATTAAACCAAATATTATATTTTTATCCCAATTATAAAACACGTCAAAGCAAACCGATTGTTTATTCCTGAAAATGTCAATCAATAAAAAAATTGTGGAGTATTGGTTTAAAATTAAATATCCCGTTTTATATTTACTTATATAAGTAGCTAGTTCAAGGGTATAATGGAGCAGAATTTATTTTAAATGTTCTCTGTCGACAGCTAACCCTGGATACTTACTTCTTACTCTGTGATTTTCGAAGTAAATAATAAATAACCCTCAAATTACGATTGAACCAAGTATTTTCAAGGATATTTAGAAAAAAACACAAGTGAACGAGGTTAAATGTGAATCCAAGATGGCTGACACTTGTCAGGGAAATCTTTAATATCATAAGTCTGTCTGTCTCCGTCGTAACAAATTAGACAAATATTTAAGATATGTATTGAAATAAAATAGTACGTGATTTACAATCGACAAGGCATTGAAAAATATACATTTTTCATGGCATTTGAAGATGGTAGATATCAACAACACCGATGGTCCTAGAGCATTGCACAAAGTCGTCATTGTCAACGTTTTCCGTAAGATTTATTATTAGTTTAATCATCCAATTAGTTGTCAAATATATAATTCTAGTTACTAATATCACAAATCAATCTATTGTTGAATAATACACGGTTTTTATAATAACTGATTCTGATGAATGATTTATGATTGCTTGCTACTTGCCATCTGACTATCCTGTTGACTTTATACGAAATCTAATAAAATCGATCAAATAATTATTCGAGTACTATTGCAAAGGTTTGGATATCTGGTTTTAAATGAAACAAAACATCTTTATTCACATAAATAATTTACAGATACTTTTAAAGTTATAGTAATGTGAATATTATAAATACTGAAGTAGCTGAGTAGTTTAAGACCATAGATTTTTATCGAATAAGTCACCGTCAGTAGGAGATTATAATATACTTTAAGGTGATTTTTTCCTTGCTTTAACCACGTGTCAAGACAGCTCTACGTTATTTCGTGGTTCCTTCTCGAACAGCTTTATATAATATCTTCTCATAAATTTTGCCTACTTTTCGTTTGTTAAAAAGGTTTCGTGTTACGAGAGAATACGGTTGTGCAAANTATGTATCCCATATGGCATAATCGGAACCGACGGCTTAACGTGCCCTCCAAACTGCCTCGTAAAATTAAAAAATGCGCAAAGTTACTTTCACTATTTATCTGCTAGTACCTAGTACGTACAAGCTCCTTGCTTTAATTTGGGCTAGATGGCATTGTGTTAATATCGGTAGGAAGGTAATGGTAGGTATTGTAATAATTTATTAGTAAAACACTTAAGCCGGTTTATATAAGGCCGTTGTAATTGGTAGCGCTCTGAAATAAACAAAATAATCACTTATACCGTACATTCAAAAACCAATTTAGCCTTATACTAAAATGAAAAATTAACCGTATTCCTAAATTATTCCTTCCACGTGACAAACTTTTTTATTAATTTAATTTAATTTTAATTTTTATTACACGTTCCAAGTCTAAATAACATTAAATCAAATATTATATTTTGATCCCAATTATAAAACACGTCAAAGCAAACCGATTGTTTATTCCTGAAAATAGTCCATCAATTTTGACAAAATAAAAAAATTGTGGAATATTGGTTGAAAATTAAATACCCTGTTTTATATTTACTAATATAAGTAGCTAGTTCAAGGGTATAATGGAGCAGAATTTATTTTAAATGGTCTCTGTCGACAGCTAACCCTGGATACTTACTTCTTACTCTGTGATTTTCGAAGTAAATAATAAATAACCCTCAAATTACGATTGAACCAAGTATTTTCAAGGATATTTAAAAAAAACACAAGTGAACCGAGGTTAAATGTGAATCCAAGATGGCTGACACTTGTCAGGGAAATCTTTAATATCATAAGTCTGTCTGTCCTCCGTCGTAAACAAATTAGACAAATATTTAAGATCTGTATTGAAATAAAAATAAGTACGTGATTTACAATCGACAAGGCATTGAAAAATATACATTTTTCATGGCATTTGAAGATGGTAGATATCAACAACACCGATGGTCCTAAGGCATTGTCCAAAGTCGTCATTTTCAACGTTTTCCGTAAGATTTTTTATTAATTCAATCATCGAATTAGTTGTCAAATATATAGTTCTAGTTACTAATACCACAAATCAATCTATTGTTGAATAATACACGGTTTTTATAATATCTGATTCTGATGAATGATTTATGATTGTTTTCTACTTGCCATCTGACTATCCTGTTGACTTTATACGAAATCTAATAAAATCGATCAAATAATTATTCGAATACTATTGCAAAGGTTTGGATATCTGGTTTTAAATGAAACAAAACATCTTTATTCACATAAATAATTTACAGATACTTTAAAAGTTAAAGTAATGTGAATATTATAAATACTGAAGTAGCTGAGTAGTTTAAGACAATAGATTTTTATTGAATAAGTCACCGTCAGTAGGAGATTATAATATACTTTAAGGTGATTTTTTCCTTGCTTTAACCACGTGTCAAGACAGCTCTACGTTATTTCGTGGTTCCTTCTCGAACAGCTTTATATAATATCTTCTCATAAATTTTGCCTACTTTTCGTCTGTAAAAAAGGTTTCGTGTTACGAGAGAATAGGTTGTGCAAATTATTTATTTATCTAATACATGAATGATTTTAATTATGCAACGCCAATTGTCTTTAAATTCAGCAACAATCTTTAGAGAAAACTAAACAAAGAAGACTAATACAAATTATTTAAGGTTACACAGAAAACATCCATACCTACACGAATCATGATGGTGCTCAAAGCCGAAACATTTTAGTAGCTGACATATCATCCAATACATACCTAACCTACACTACAAGAAGAAGCTTTTGTGCTTAAATGCTATAAAAGTGCATGCAGCCCCACTAAAAGCCTAGCTTAAATCTTGCATCCTCGTATAAGATTAAATCTTCGAAGGGGTAGTACAATCTACAGTCCACATATTGCCAACTCGCAAACTGCGTGATTGCTTCTATGTATCGGGTCTACCTACAAATATTGGAACCTCTAGAGTTTTTATGTCATGAAATAAACGAGACGAACTGTTTGCTTATCTTGCAAGTTGTGCACCTGCAAGATACAATCAATCAATTAACCTACAATCGTCTAATACTGGTCATTGTCTTTCTTTAAATAGCGTTCAACATTCTATTCTTTAACAACCTGCACTCGTCTGCAATCCCAATTTTTAGTTCCTCCGTTCATCGTGCAGGTGAATGTTTCTCTCTAGACTTGCCCTTAACTAGGTTTCACTCCACGTTTCGGCTTGATCGACCACCAGATCGTTTGCAGACAGCCGGATTGGCCGGCTTCTACCAGTTAAGTGTGCTAATTCGACGACCCATGTGATGTAATGGTTGAGATGTCGGCTACTTCACCAAGGCTCCCTGCGTAATTTGAGTCTTGGGAATATTCCCGGGCAATGTAGACGTGACACCACATGGGTCGTCGAAATCATAGTTATAAACAACTTTGAATATTAATTTCTGTTACATCTTTAATAAATGAATAAATCTCCTCTGACATTCACACAGCGCCATCCAGCCTCAAACAAAGCATTAGCCTGTTATATGGGTACTAAACAACGAATTAATATACTTATATACTTTTTTAAAAATATATTACATAGAAAACTACCAGACCATTACAAACAGACATGTTTATTCAAATGTTTGTACTGCCCGGGGGATCGAACACGGAACCCTTGGTGTAGTATGTGTCAACCATCACACGAAATCTTGGATATTATTTATTTAACGTCATTTATTTCTTGTTTAACATAATATTACACGAGAAATCGTTAAATACTACTGTTCAAAAGTTCGTATTAGAAAAAGTTTTTATAGCAAGCTTCCAGATAAGGCTAAGCATCATTTCGTAATACACAAGTACGTAATGGCTTCCACAGAAATAAAGGCACCGACACATTGAGCGTACCTAGCGGGTGTCTTATTTAAACGCTCCAAATCCCTTTAAGTAATAAAAAACACAATCAAAAGATTCATCAGTTTGTAAATAAAATTAATATATAAATGTACGGCCTTTAATCACTTTTCAATGGTAACTTTGTATAAAAACCCTTCTTCAACCTATCGCTGGTCACTGTTGGACTTAGGTCTCCCCCATTTAGAGCCAGATATCCCGGTTCTCCGCTTTCCTTATTAGAAATCCTTTACTTACCAATATTCCGCTCATTTAATTAAAAAACTTTTGATTCGTATATTTAAAACTAAAGAAAATAAGTATTTAATCGGTAAAATAAAAAAGCAAAATAATTCCTAATACGATCGAGTCGAGTACTCTAAAATGTCGTTACTGTACTGGATTAGTATCCAAATAGATTCATCATCATCATCATCAGCTCATTATACGTCCCCACCGAGGAGCACGAGCCTACCCGTATAGGGTGATTAGGCCTTAGTCGTCCACGCGGGCCCATCGCGGATTGGACGACTTCACGCACAATCTATGAATCTCTTCGCAAACGTGCGTCAAGATAGCGTCCAAATAGACTGCATACATATACATCTAACACAAACCTTAAATTGTAATATTATATGTACTCATATTAGGGGCATTTGTTCCAAAAGTGGAGATGAGTATGGGATTGACATTTAATTACTTCATACGTACATAACGAGATTTGTTGTGTAGGTGTTCGTCGTACGTTTTAATAAATGTCCCTTTTGTCACATATATCAGTAATTTCATTGCCGCCCTCATTCATCATTCTGGAACACAGGCGAACTACATTTAGCTACGGCTGCTAAGGTATTTTATTACGTTATTTTGCCAAAATAAGGCATGAATTCAATATTTTCATGCACAAAATACCGTTACATAACTTTTATCTTTATATAATAAAGATGACCTTGTTTTGCACCGAATTTGAACAACTCAAAAGGCGGATAGAATACAAATTTTGTATTTAATATTCTAATATTAAGCGTCTACCCTTTGTAGATCAAAACGGTTTATGTAGTTGTTGTTTCGTTCGGCCTGATAGGGTTTCTGTTCCTCTGGTAACTAATTATAAATATTTTAAATAAGATTATAAGGATAAATGTAATTAATGTGAAAAGTATGAAAAATGTAGCTGACCATAAAAGTTTATTAGCTGCAAAAGACAAAAGGTATAGTGCCATGTCGGCTAAAACCGTATTCATGTGGATGTAAAGAAAAGATGTATGTAGATCTATACATCTTTCAAAATTGTATTATATAAATGTGTAGTGTTTAAGATAATATTATGTAAATGTTGTTTATTTGTCAAAATTTTGTTAAAAGTAAAAATATTGTGTCCTACTTTACTATAGTACTAAAATAGTTATTAAGAAATTTAGTTAGACCTCTCATCAATTTGCTATGCCCTTGCAGGGCGTCACATGTATACCTACTGGGAAACCTGTATATGTACCATCCTATCTATGTAATGTGACATGCAATAAAAATTTGAATTTGAAAGCGACCACATCAGCCCTTAGAACGTCTAGACAACGCTTAAGGCTCTGCTCAGCGGTCAAAACCTGGCCCAGTGAGTCTTGAAAATTAAGAGTCCGAAAGCCATTACGGACGACATTCATAGGGAAAAGCCTTGCTATCTAATGTAATGCAATTCAACCCGAAAAATAACGGTTGAGGCTCTGGTGCCTCACCAAAAGAGTGCATCGATGTCTATTGCTAGGAATGTTATGCGTTATAGTCATTGGGGGAGGCCTTCTTGCAGCAATGGAAGTAATAGACTGAAAGTATTATTGCCCAGAGTTAGTTTAATAACTTTAACGTTTTTAGAATAATAAATAGTTCGTGGTGACTTCAGACTGAATTGATCACTGACATCTGTGTTCGTAACATTATTGATATTTTGTCATCATCATATAATATGATGACGACCTATTTGGTGTTGCGGTTGAGAGGTCAGCCGCAACACCAAGGGTTCCGGGTTCGATTCCCGGGCAATACAAACATTTGTGTGCATGAACATGTCTGTTTGTAATGGTCTGGGTGTTTTCTATGTATAATATGTATGTATTTACAAAAAAAAATGTATATATGTATGTTTATCCGTTTAGTACCTATACAGGCTTCCCGCTTAACTTGGGGCTAGATGGCGCTGTGTGAATGTCAGTAGATATTTATTTATTTAATATGTATGTGTGTATTTACAATAAAAAAATATATGTTTATCCATTGTTTAGTACCTATTTTACAGGCTAATGCTTAGATTGGGGCAAGATGGCGCTGTGTGAATGTCAGTAGATATTTATTATCATCATCAGCATGAACGACCTACTGCAGAGCACAGGCTTTCCCGCTCAGCATAATATAAGTAGTATATTTTTGTGCCGATAAATGGTATGGTAGAGTCATAAGAAATATGAAATAATAGTTGAAGATTCTAACGTATTTATAAAAGAATTATTTAAAAAAGATTGTTTAAGTTTCATTCAAATGTCAATGGAATAGCTTATGTCATCCAAACGTATTTACCCACTAGTCATTGTTGCACAGCTGGAATTAATCAGTCGAACTGGGCTTAGATTCGTTAATACCAATATAAAATATTTATTGCATAATGTTTTTACGTGAATAGTATCGCTTATTCGTTGTGTTTAAAATTATTGTGGTACATAATTGTAGTTATTATTTGATTAAAAATTATTTATTACGAGCTATTATATTTTATTATTTATATGGCTTATATTTTTATCTATATATATATTAAATACTTTCTTGGCAACTTTGACAGACACCTTTGAAATGTAAAATCAAGATCCATAGTCACTTGGGCTCTGGCAGAATAACAGCGCTGCCGTGTCTGTCCACTTCTGTTTAATATTATATAACCGCACAGACACGGCAGCATAATCTGAGGCAGGGCCCTTTTGCCCACAAAATTTTAATTACTGTTTTATGTTCTTACTTTTTTTTTAATTTCTCTTTTTAATTGTTTTGTTGTATTGTCCTTATTATGTCATTGTACAATTTTGTGGTGAAATAAATGTTTTTTCTTTCTTTCTATTATTACTCGTATATGTTTTTCATGACTAAATTAAAGCGTCGGTGGCTCATTAGTGGACTGTTGCCTTCTGTTCTGGAGGATGCAGGTTCAAATTCACGTTCCAATATATATTCGGAATTTAGAAATAATATGTACGTTTATTTGACGCTCTTATGGTGAAGGAAAAAATCGTGGGGAAACCTGCGCACGTCTTCGAATAAAGTCAAGGGTTGTGCGTGAAGTCGGCCAATCCGCACTGGGCCGCGTGGACGACTAACACCTATACACCCTTTACGGGCTCGTGTTATTCGGTGGGGACGTATATGAGCTGAGGATAAATATTATTACGTACATATTTTTTAATTCTATATATAGGTACGAGTATCTTATATGGGGAGAAACTAAATAAATTGAATACCTACAGTTTAAAGGTAATGTACTGAAATGAATTTGTAATGAACTAAATTGTAATTAGGTATTTTACAGTCAAAAGATAAGAGAAAGAAAGAAAGAAAAAAATCTTTATTCAAATAAATCTGTTACAGATACTTTTGAATCGTCAATTGTTATTATTATCATATTTTTTGTGACTCTACCACCGGTTCGGAATAAGTAGGATCTTCGAGAAGAGCCGGCAAGAAACTCGAGTTACTCTTTTAATCTTTTTATATCAGTGGTTACAGTTTTGTCATACCTACAAATAGCTTTACAATAATTTTTTTTACGATAATCGTTGATACCTTGAAATAAAACTGTCAAAATAGTAACGGGCTACTATTCTCATCTAACCGAATCCCTCTATCAATAAGGGACCGATTCAAATGAGCGCTCATCCACCTAAACAAAAACTCTCAGTAATGTTATGAACACCAATTCCAAATCCCCTTAATCCCATAAACGGGTACGAGCGGGATGATTGTTTTCATCCAAAGGTGCCCATAAAAATAAAAAAGGCTCCGTTGAAGTTCCTATGGCATCTCCCTAAGTCGGATAAGCGCACATTAGTAGTCCCTACTTGCTCGACCTTCACGCGAGCACCGAATGCTTAATAAGACATTCGGGAGCTCAAGATGGCCGATGCATGCCGATAGTCTGCACTGTGGTATTGACCCAAATTGTGCAATTTTATGAACCTGATTGGGCCCTGCTTTCATTGTGCATTACAAATTGTGCAAATCTGTGATTGGGTAAGAGTCTAGTTATTTATGCGAAATAATAACGCCTTATCTATACTAATATTATAAAGCTGAAGAGTTTGTTTGTTTGTTTGAACGCGCTAATCAAAGGAACTACTAGTCCGATTTGAAAAATTATTTCAATGTTATATAGCTCATTTATCGAGAAAGGCTATAGACTATATATAATCACGCTACGAGCAATAGAAGCAGAGCTGCAATGAAGGATGTTTAAAAATCCGAAGGGATTTTTTCATACTTGGAGCTTTCGCTGCGTACGCTGCGTAAACGGTTAAAGTTTCGCAAAAGTCATGTATGAGAATATTGTTCCCCTTTTAAAGGTCTACAAAAAAGTCTGCAACAGTATATGTATATCTTTAAAGGTTAGTTCCCTATGTTCTATGTTACGGGGTTCGGTTTCCGCACTTAGTCCGTGTAGTGGACCATTGTGCGTAAGCCGTGTCGGCCCTCTGGTCATTCCAGCCAGCCCACCTCCCTCCAAAAACAGATGAGTCTTCCCGGTCTCCTCAGGGCATCCGCGACTGTTACCGGTGAGCCGATAATCTTCTTGCGGATCTGGGCCACGCCTGTGCACCTAAGAAGCACATGCGACACCGTTTCCTCCTCCTCCATGCACGCTCTGCACAGAGGACTGTCCGTGATACCTATAGTTAGTTCCCTATAATTTACGCTGAAATTTTTTTTTAAATAATTTTTCAATTCACTCATTTGCGAAGGAATTTTCATAAATATGATATCAACCCTTATCCAAATAAATACTTTATTAATCACAAGTAATTCTTTTTAAACAAAATTGCATCATTCATCTTAAAAGAATATCTTTCGAGATATCGCAGTTTTAACTCACCTATATAAATGAAGTAGCGGGTTAAAGAGAGCGTTAGGCCAAAGTACACGAGTTAGACGAAGTCGCACGCAAAAGCTAGTCATATAATAAATACCAGCAGGTATTTATAAAGAAAGAAAGAAATAATTTATTCAATTCACAAAAAATACATATAAAACAAAAAAGTTGTTCCTTGCGAATAGTTTTAATTGTTTGAAAGTATGAACTTTTACAGTATCTATTTTAAATTCAAAACCAAAAGCCTATTTCGGTAATCTCCATCGAGAAAGATTAAAACAATATAATAACAATGGTATATGGTAGTGTACTACTCATATGTCTATAGTGTATACTAGTCTAGGTAGGTATAGCAATATGTATGTCGGGTCTAGAAGTCTAAGGCCCGTATACCTAAACGAGACTCAAGCGTTGATCTTTACTTTAGTACCCATAATACAGGCACCCTTAACTTGGTATAGATGCCGCTGTGTGAATGTCAGTGAATATTTATTTTATTTATTTCAATTATCACGATGCGTTTGAATCATTTTGGCTGAATCTTGGATTGCTTCCTGTTCCTGTTCTTCCTGTTTCCGGCTATTATTTTGTGGTGTTAGTCGTTAATACCCACCAACCAATGGGCCTGCGGCTTAATCTTAATATGGCCATGCTATATAGGATGGTATGGGCCGTGCAGTCACTCAACGCGCAATGGAGCGAGCTATGCTTGGAGTCTCTCTTAAGGATAAGATCAGAAATGATTTAATCCGCAAGAGAACTAAAGTTAACGACATAGCCCGCCGGATCAGCAAGTTGAAGTGGCAGTGGGCTGGTCACGTATGTCGTAGAACCGATGGCCGTTGGAGCAGACGAGTTCTGTAGTGGAGTCCGCGTCTTAGCAAGCGTAGCGTAGGACGCCCTCCGGCCCGATGGACCGACGACTTGCGGAAGGTCGCTGGTGGGAGCTGGATGAGAAAAGCGGAGGACCGGGATATCTGGCGCAAAATGGGGGAGACCTATGTCCAGCAGTGGACTGCGATAGTTTGAAGAGTTAGGGCCGTGCAGTCAAACATTGTTTGATATGTTATTGATTATTTTGGTTTACCTATGAAAATTTTGTGCGGCTGGTACTTTAATATGATTTTCCTTTTGAGCTTACTGATATATCTTTATAATTCTTTACAATTCTTTAATAATTCATAAACATGGGTAATACAGGGTTGGTTAATGATTAAAGGAACAGCCATGATTCGCCATAGGCATATGACCTTAAAACTAAATAAAATTTATAAATTAATTACACAAACGAGTCATCAAAATTAATTACACAAAATAAAGTCATCCAAATTAATTTCATTATAATAATTATTCTCATAAAATTAAATAACAAAAATAAATTATATAAATTAAATGACAAATTTTATTGAAATTGATAATATAAATTTGTTCTATTCCATTTCATCATTTAAAAATATGTTAATGTCATAGTAAGACTTTTTGGTAAGAAAGCCATTGAGTTCAGTTTTAAATTTGTGATAACTGGTCATATTCCTTATATATTGCGGGATTTTGTTATAAATTGATGGTGCCATGCAACTCACACTTATTTTATGAAGTAGAGGTCTGCGCGTTTAAGTTTCCCTTCACGACGGGTTCCAATTGGACATGATTCAAAACAACCTGGATTTTTTCGAACGAAGGCAGCAATCTCACTTATGTACATTGATGGCACTGTAAGAATTTTGTACTCTCTCAAAAATGGTTCACACGATTCAGTTTTTTTTAGTCCGAACATGGCTCGTAAACATCTTTTCTGAGCTCTAAATACATTCAGCTTATCAGTACTGTTGCCCCAGAATAATATGCCATATCTTAAGTTGGATGCTACATATCCATGGTATGCCGATAGCAATGTATTTATACTAGCAACATTTCTCAATTTGTATAGAGCATAGGAAAATATTTGTTTATTATTTTCCATGTTGCTTGTGACTTGTTTTTCAATTTTTCAATATAGTATTCATTTTGAGCTTTTTGAGTAAGTTTCAATATTTTTTTATAACGTTTAGAGTACTTTTCAAACTTATTTATATCAGAAGGTAACTTCTTAAAATATCAAATAAACACCACGTATCAAACTGATTTCGTAAAGTTTTATTTTTTATAGCTAGCTACTATCAAAAACTTAATAGTTTCGTCATCAAGTTCAAAGTTTCCTAGTATTCTTACAAGGTCAACAGAGAATGATTAAAGTTAATAGAAACAACCAAATTAGAAACTTGATATAGAATTTCGTTAATAACTTATACAAACAACAAACATGGAGTGTATATTTATCACATAATGAATCCTTTTCAGTGCGTCAATAAAATAATAAGTTTGAAACACAAATACCATGTGTTGTTTTAATTAACATGTTTGCAGTAATTGATATGGTAAAACATAAGTTTGATAATAGTAAGATTTGACATACTAATGTTACATCAGATATGGTGTTATTTGTCAATGAACTAAACAATTAGTAAGTTAAAGTTCAGCTACACGTGACTGCCCACTGCTTTAACTTGCTGATTCGGTGAGCTACTAGTATATAAGTATCTTTAGTTAGCTGACGACATCCCTTAATGTATTCCAAAAAGAAACCTTGAGCATTTACTCTGAGCCCTGAGCACAGCGGCGTCTACTCCACATATTAAATATTTCCCACTAATTCGCTCATTTTCCTCTACAGATTTGAAACCATAGGTGATCTGCTCCATCAAGAGCATTGTATTTGACAAAAAAGTAAATATTGTCTTGCGATTAGTGCCACTCACTTTGCATACCTCATCATAATCTCTGTGCACGCCACTGCCTGAGCATAGCTTGCTCTGTTGCCCGTTAAATACCTTTGAGCTTAAAAACCAATTGCAGTTAGTGTCTACGTCTCAGCACTCTATCTTAATAGGGGTAAATAGATAGATAGATAATTATTTATTGCTTTAATTTTATTTGTTAAGTACAAATAAAACACTTCACAAAATTCTGCACAGAAAAAAGGTACAATTGGCGGCCTTATTACTAAATAACAATCTTATCCAGACAACCAACTTATAATGGAAGAGGACAGCTGGCAGAAGGGTAAGGGTAGTAGTACGCATTGCTCAAAGACAATACACATATGAGTTCAAGTATTCTTTTTCGTCAAGATGATATCTCTTGTGTGACATAAAGTCATATTCTAAATTGGACACTGCAGAAATTCTATTTTTAATGTATTTCTTTTTTTTAATATTTTTTTTAACATATTATAATAAAATAAGCTAGTCTTTATTCCAGGTATTATTTTAGAACCAATTTATCTCAATTTAAATGTATTGCGAACGTTAAATGGACATGTGTAATAAAAATGTTAAGCACGTACAAGACCCGAGAGCCAAGGCGTGGATTCCACCGACATAGTTTATAGCACTGTTGCTGAAACCTATCTACGAATATTTATAATGAATATCCTTATATACTTTAAAAATAAATAAGACATATACATAGAGCAATCAAAATTACTTCTCTCAACATGCCAAATAAATATTAAACTTGCATACGCTTTCATTTAACGTAACCTTTTATGAAAAGTTTAAAAAGTTGAACTTATACTTAAAATCTGAATGTTGTAAGTAGAAACTTTACATAAAATTACAAATTTTGTATGTATATTGATACTTGTTTATATCACTAATGAACGTGGCGACCAGTACCCTCACTTGATGGTAAGTCACTCCTCTGCCCAACAAATGCGTTGAAGTAAAAAGGTTTTATTTAGTTAATATTGTTCCGTCAACACTGCACTGCGCTTGTCACCCAAGACTACGGAATATTTTACACCCAGTTATTGCACCCAAGACTACAGAAGTCTTTTACACCCAGTAATTGCACTCAGTGTCCTTTACATAAACTTTACTAGGTGGCAGACTCGATACTTAGTCGTCTAGGTAGGTACCACCGCAGTGTCAGATATCGTCCCATGAAACACTTCGCTATGGACTTCTATGTTTCGGGGTGAGGGCACTCTTGCTAGTCAAATTACCGAGTATAAGAGACCTAACGACTGTTATCTCTGGTGTCAGGTGCAGTGGGCATTGACAGAGAATATTAACCATCTATAAATTGTTGGTCTCCTTCAATGCCGCTTTGTCATGGTCAGACGTATCACTTATCATCAGGTGTGCGTCTTGACCGTACACTATAACATAAAAAATCAGTAGCGCATAATACTCCTACTTCACAACAATATCTGACACTACCATACCTATATACACCTAGACTACCACCTCGCAAATAAATATTAGCATCCCGTACAGGAGTTCAATATATTTTTATCGAATTTATACACTGCCAATATAAATTCAATACTTTTTGGTAGCAATATAATTATGCTAATGCATGTATCTCCCTTTTAGTCTGTGACGAATGTATTGTCTTTGACGTTGCGCGCCAACTTTGAAGGACAGTCGAATAATTAACGCCCTATTTCAGGATAATATTTAGGGTTCCACAATAAAGTCTTGTAATTTATCTTGTTCTCAAAAATGGGAGCTACGTTGATCTGCTAACCTTCGCAAAGCAACAAATAAGGATCTGAGGATATAGTAACACTAGTATATCTATTCAACCTATCGCAGCTCACTGCTGGACATGGGTATCTCATATTCTGCGCCAGAAAAAAACTTTAGTATATTGTGATTGATTTTGATTCAAATTCCTTCAAATCAACAAATTTTGTTAAGTCTTCTTGCTTATTAAATTTTTCCTTTAAATGTTATTTTTTTCGTCTTTTAATGACCATGAATGATTTTCTCAGTTCAGTTATCATTGCAAAGAAACGGGAATAATCGACACTGCTAGCGACATTACCACTTCTTCAAAACTGTTTTAATTTAATATTTACAAAGGAAGCAAAGGAGTCAGTATTGAGAGCCAAAATTAATACATTGCGCATTGGTGCATTATAATTTTCCCTTATTAAATCTTTATATTTTTATAATCCCGTAGTAAAGAAAACTAAATCGATCATACAAATGCACAAGCTTGTTTCTGGAGATGCTCCTTGAACCGCATATCTTAATTTAGAATGGGATTGATTCCCCTCTCCTCCCTCATTATTTGGTTTGATCAGCCTTTCCAGGCACTATTCAATTTGAATGTCGATTCCAACTCTAGCCTCTAGCCTTCTGAAAACACAGCATTTTATCACCACACCAACTATGTCCACAAACACGTCCATACAAACGACGGATCAGCAATAATGAACTCCGTATAGCTCTTTGCCGTTTTTTGTTGCACTTTTGTGATTCAAAACGCGTCGCGTGCCTTCATTGTTGCGCGATTGTTCTAGAGCGACGCGATGACGTCACAAATGAAAGGCCATTCAGCGCCGATCCATGCGATATGCCGCTTTGTTTTTGCTGGGTTGAATTGGGAGACTGTGAATAGGGAATATTGGTGTACGGAACCCATTATATGGAGCGCGTTGTGGATAATCAGATGTGCTATTGTACGAAAATTTGTACGGGCTTCGGGCCTTGTCTAGATGGGAAAGTGATTAGTTTTGGCTGGTGTTCTGATTTGCGCGGGACGTCCCGATTATGAGGGGTCTGAAGATGCGTCCCCATCGCGACGCTATATGTTCCGATTAATTAAAGAAGAAAAGCTGAGGTTTAATTTAAAAAATATATTACGCTACGTAACTTCTACTGTCAAATTCCAAATGGCACATCATCAGCACCTTAAATCCAGATTTTTTGGCCTCATGTTCTGACTTCATACAGACCGGACCTGGCAACAATAGTTGTGATACAAAATACAAAATACTGTTTGCGATTTATTTGTTTAAAGGTGCATCATTATCATCATCAGCTCATTGCGTCCCCACCGTGGAGCACTAGCCTACCCGTATAGGCCTTAGTAGACCGCAGGCCCAGTGCTGATTGGCCGACTTCACAAACAATCTTTCAATTTCTTCTTAGGTGTGAGCAGGTTTCCTCACGATGTTTTCATTTACCGAAAGAGCATCGCATAAACGGAAATTTTGAAAATTCGAAAAGACAAAAATTGGTACTTGACGGGATTCGCACCTTCACCCGAAAGGCAATCGTCAACACCAATGAGCCACCGACGCTCATTTGAAGGTTATGAGATCTTAATTTGGTTTTTGAGGGTTTTTAGTCTCATCGTACCTCCCCAGCTCGCCATCCAACCATATTCAACTAATGGACATAGGTTTCCCTCAATGCAGAATATGCCCATACAGAAATCAGTGTCCACCAGCGACCTACCAAATCTTCAGTCCGATGGGCTACTCAAATATCTTATTGAGAATGAGATAACTGACAAATGTGCGACGATGTATGATATTGCTTTACGCTAGGCATGTCAAAGTGTCAACGTCACTCAACAGGCAATTGAGCTTTATAAATGAAATTATGTAATCCATAAGAGAAGTTACCGACTTACTACATGAGAAACTCGACCAGTCAAACGAATTGGCACTTTTTAATTTTATGTATTCTTTTTTTGTCAACGTGCTCGTCTATATCTCTGATCTATATGAAGTACAGTCTCATAAAATAGGTTGAAACAAAAAACTTTAAATAATTATTTATTGACCCATTAAATGTTCGTCAAGGTTTGAGCTTTAGAGTACTAGGTATACATAACCAGCATAGGTACCAGTTACCGAGATAGCTTGCCGGCACATATGTCACAGATCAAGAGTTCCTCGTATGGAAGTCATATTCTCAATCGAAAAACATAGCAGCGTATACACGAGCCAACCTAAAATAGTTAATCGTTAATCAATTGGTACACTGACATAATTATGGAGTAGTTCAAATGTAGGTCAAAATAAATTCTGACATTCGTCATTAGCGGTCCCATTTTTAACTAAAATATTTTGTTCTCTGTATGTTTTTTACTACTTTGTATGTTTTGTTATGAAAATAAAGTCATCTTATATGTTTTGAAAAAACATTTTAATTTGTGCTTAACATTAACCTAAGCATTAGTAGTAATTTTTAAAAAGTGGATAATTTTATCCATTGTCTAGTAGCGATACTACAAGCTGCTTACTTGCATTGTCGCAAGGTAGTGCTGGTTTTTTTAATTACCTACCACTCTAATAATACATTATACTTAAAAAATATGCAAATAACAAAACATAGTATGACCTAAATGTGAGATACCAGTTTTTATTCTGCAGGATAATCTGCTTCATTCAAGCGCGATCATATAAAGTGCTCGATGAGGACGCAGTTTTAATGCGGATTGTGGGTTAACGATAACTATCCTTAAATAGTCAATGATCACGACTTCACGAACCACTGCACACATACTTTATCACAACAACATGGATATGAGAAAAAAAAATACAATACTTGCAGCTGTTTGTCACGGCAGAAACTAAATGGTTCATAGTTAGAAGATGGCTACATCAAAGGTACCGAGTTCCATCCTCATTATTAACATATTTTGTTAAGTCTATGTATTTCTACCCGTAGAACATGAGTCTTGCCTAAATTGGGACTAAATGGCGCTGTATAAAAATCTGTACACATTTGTTTTTGAAAGGCAGTAAATAGTGTGCCCTACAATAATTCCAGTAGTGTTTGTCAACCGGTTAAATAAAAATATGTCCAAGTAATCTTACACGTATTTACATATAAATAGCTACATTACCAACATTATTCCACATATAAAATAAACATGCATAATATTTTTGTTGTCATACAAGTATTATAGAGGTACGTGCAAACGTCTCAGTTGCGCAATAACCCGTCGCGTCAGGTTCTAGCTGACTCAACCGACATACAGAGTTATGACGTTTACAAACACATATTTGACTTATATTTATCTATCAATATAATGATAACGAGGGCGTCGGTGGCTCAAAGGTGTACTGTTGCCTTCCGACAGGGAAGGCGCAGGTTCAAATGCCGCCAAGTACCAAGTGTTTTCGAATTGTCGAATTATATGTATGTTATACGACGCTCTTACGGTGAAGGATAACATCGCGAAGAAACCTTCGCACGTCTGTGACTAGATTAAAATTCAATCACCAATCTGCACTGGGCCCACGTGGACGACTAAGGCCTCTACACCCGGGTCTACGGGTAGACTCGTGCCTCTTGGCGATTTCGTATAATAAGCTGATGATCATGATTATTATTTATTTCTAGCTGCACAGTCCACTGCTGTACCCACAGATTTCCCAATACAGGACATGGGGCAAGCCGCGTTTTTAAGTGCGACAAATGTAAGCTCAACGAGCATACACTGACTGCCAGTTTACGCTCTGTGAGACGAGTCAAGACGCACGAATATTAGAAGAAATTACCGTTTTTCCCAAAATGCCATCCTGTGCAATTGTAACATGCCATCATCGCAATGAATCAGTAAATTTACCAATAAATAAAATAACTTTTCACAGGTAAGAACCGAAAAGAAATTGCGACACTGGGACTGCCTATAAACTTGGCGGCTTGTCCAGTCTAATTGTATATTCGGATGTCTGTGGCTGTACCAGATATACCCTAACTACTATCGTCTGCACATTGCATAAAAATCTATGACTTAGCTCTCTCCTCCTTATGCAGATAGAAATGTGGTTTATTAGCTTCGTTCATAAAATATCACACCATAACAATATTATTACATTCGTGTTCAGTTTTAAATGCATATTTTATTTTGAAAATTGGCCTTTCGATATAAATTTTGAAAGTAACACGAAATCCAAATTAAAGCTTTTGAAAAGCGCACTACGTTTGCGTAGTAATATGTAACTTTTGTAATATAAATATCACAATAAATCTTCAATACTCTAAAGAATGAATATAAAACTGCCCCAAAATATATTTTATCCGACTTATTATGTTCAAATATTTTCATACGTAAACGAGTTTCATTAAACCAAATCCTTTACATAGAAATATATCTTGCAACTTTCTTACAAATTCATATGTTATTCAAAGCAAACCTTCTGAAACTACAACTCTGATATGATTTTACTGTAATTTCATTTCACGGATTGACAATAAATTAGATAAACCTCGCAATGTAAGTGCAATACAGACATTTATGACCCAGTCTTGATATTCAACATTATTCAAGTCTAGACGAGATAATCTGCGCTACAAAATCGGACCAGACATGGCTGTCCTTTTCACTTGCGTTCCATTTTAAAAGATCCCTCGGGACTGCTGCTTACATTTTTAAGTGAAGATTTATCATAACCGTGAAAATTACTCATTTGGTTGATAATTATTTCAAAACTAAACTTACAAACTAAACCATACATATGCTACATTGCATAAAATTCAAAGCCCGGCGACTGACGAATACCAACACAGCTAAGCACTATAACTGACCAATACCAGCCCGGCAACAATAAGTGATGTGCGTGGGATATGCCGATTGGTTATTTTGCGCGGGTATATCGGTGAGAATCATTCACTACGTAGTACGTACAACTTATGCCTAATAAAATAAACTTAACTACTACGTCTAAGAACGTATGATTCCTTTTTAATCGACATGCAAGAACGTTTTCATATGTTTTTAACTCGTTAAACAATATGACTTTCCAGTTCATACATCATGTATTTTCACTGTTATTTTAAGAGCAGTCTCGTTATAATATCATAATAGCAATTTCAAAATGATTGTTGTCGTTGTTTTCATTCCCATTGGATCCAGCAACTTACTTTGTACTCAACAAAGCCCATTCAACAGGTCCGCGAACAAGTCCTAGATAGTGTTTGCTCTGCTTTGTTTGGGAGTACTTCAGTTTCAGAGTATGATTTGCATCGATTGTGTCCCTTATCGGGAATTGGCTTAACCAGGTTATTTGTTGTTGGTATGCTCAGAAATTTGTTGCTTTTGGTTTTAATTGGTGATATAATACTTTTGATTTGAGTCCAACAAAGCAAATTAACATAGGTACAAAAAACATTCCTCCGTCGTACTCACACACTGTCGGTATTAATAAGCCCACTATTAATATATACTGTTAGTCTGAAACTGAAAATGTAAGACTAGGAAGACTAAATACAGACAACCATCCTTATATTAAAAAAGTGGAGATACACTCGTGTACTTATAAATAACTTGTCACCATCATCATCAGCTCATTATTTGTCCCGACGGAGGGGCACGAGCCTACATTAGAGCCAATATTATACAAAGGGAAATCGGGATGATGAAAATAAACTGAACATCAATTGTATATTAAAAGTCTATAGCTTTGATGAATAAATCTTCTACGATGCGTTAATGTTCAGTTATATACTTAATTATTTACTTGGTATAATATTAAGGATATCGGTGGCTCATTTATGTGCACTGTTGCCTTCCGAACTGGAGAGTACATGTTAAAATCCCGCCACGTACAAATGTCTTTTTGAGTTTTCGAAATTATATGTACCTATGTTTATCCGACGCTCTTACGGTGAAGTTATTAATTATTCCGTCGGTCCCAATCAATACAAAATTCTTTTAACTTACTTAAAATTAACAAAAAACCGTCAAATATAAACGAATTTATTAGCCAAAAGCCTTGGAGATATTTAATAAAGATTTTCGTATCCCACTGCATTTAAAAGGTCGCTAGTAATTTATTTAATTATGAATTCTTAATTAAACAAAGTATTTTAATCCTACTTACCTACTGACGATAATGGAGGAGCGAAAAATATTATCTTAAGACCCACCATGCTTTGAAAAGACCGTTAAGCTGTTGGTCCTGGCTGCTATATTCTTATAAGAATAGTAATTGCTAACACGTAACTTAAATGTTAACACACATCAACCTGCATTAAGCCCATGGTGGGTCACGCTCCAAACTCCCTAAGTATTTAAAAAAATCGATATTTTAACAGTAGCGTCCCAATACATTTACCATAATCTAGTTTATGTCCACAAAAATCTTTATTTGTTTGAAAAAAATTGTGACGTACATAACTTTAATACTAGGAGCAAAAACAAACTTGCTGTCCCAAATCTTAGACTAAGTAAAGTAGGAAAATCATTTGTTGGAAGAGGCATAAGATTCTTTAATAAAATACCACAAAATCTTGCCGAATTGCCTTTTCACCAGTTTAAATTAAAGATAAAAAAAACCCTCATGAAAAAAGGTTACTATACAATAGAAGAATATTTATCGGATAAAGATGTGTGGTCTTGCACTTAGTGTTCCAGTTACAAAATCTTTGTAATAAATTATTGTAGAGCTATTTGTAGGTAAATGACAAAACTGTAACCACTGATATAAAAAGATTAAAAGAGTAACTCGAGTTTCTTGCCGGCTCTTCTCGAAGATCCTACTTATTCCGAACCGGTGGTAGAGTCACAAAAAAATATGATAATAATAACAATTGACGATTCAAAAGTATCTGTAACAGATTTATTTGAATAAACATTTTTTCTTTCTTTCTTTCTAAGAATGATGCCATATAGGATGGTAGTAATGATCTTGCCAAGGGCCTGGGGTTTGTATACTGAAAAAGAACCATATCATGTTTTCCTAAGTTTAGTCAGAAGCGAGTGTCACAAAGTTAACGCCCTCCAGCCTACGTTATAATGTCTAGCAGGAAAGCGGTAATACCTATTTCCTCTAATTAAAAAATGCTAAATAAAGAAGGAGATAGAGAAAATTTCGTCACATTTGGCTACGCTATGAGAAAAGGATTTGACCCCGAATGGGAAGTTTAGGGCTGATGATGATGAAGTCTCGGGCCCACTCGTACTTGAGAGTGACACTTTCACAAAGATATTCCTTTTCACCTTATAAAGCGTAATATCCCCAATTCACTCGTTAAATAAAACTTATTTTAGATTATTTATCAACTTTTCTCACAGGCATACAGTTCAATGAATGTATACGAATCGCGAAAACTTAGACGTTTCTAGTCGCAACGGTGTCAAGTTCCACCTTTACCAGTGATGCCTATCGGAACTTGATCTTTATGCTAATAGATAGTGTCGACAATGTCAATACAATCGATTGTATCGATTGTTTTTGTCATAGTATCGATATTATCGATAGTTTATTAGTCACTGAGCGTTGATAGTATCGATATAATTTCTATATGTCATTAGTATTTATGATTAAAGGTCTATCGATAATATTGAAAGCCCTGTCGATACTAGTTGCTTGCAATCCTATCTATATCATATCACTAATCTATCGAAAGCAGACTATCAAGCGGCAACACTAACTGTTACAAATACCAGTTTAGCATTTCCTAATACTTTGTTTTACGAATATATAATAGGGTTACGTAAGACCACCGCGGTATACGGACTTCGCAATGCCAAGGGCGTCGAGATCCGACCTTGCTAAATATTACGCTTAACGATACGGTACAATATGCAATTGATATAATAGGCTGTACTTATTTAACAGAGCTAAACAAATAGTAAAGGAACAAAGGAAAAACAGTTGTTTAAACACGCACCTCAGTCCTTAAATTTTACCAAAGTTAATACTGAACAATCACCACATTGTTTTAGTTTAATTATGAAATGTGTGAATTTATAGCTTTTTATTAAAACTTATTTGCATTTCCGAAGAAAAATTAAACAAATGAATAAATACAAGGAAAATATTTTATTTATTTTGCCCTGGATTAAATTTGCCTTTACAAATCGATTGGCCTTTCAACTGAAGAAATTGAAGTACATTCGGAATTACTAATATATTTTTTAAGTTGCAAAAAAATAATACTTAAGCAGGCAACCAATTGGTAGCTTAGCTTAGGTTTAAACATCAATAATTCGGAAATTAGGATTATGATATAGCTAATTTGTGACGTTAATTTGTTGGGTTATCGTATCCAGTCATTTTACAGCCTCAGGGTGAGGCTGTAAAATGACTGGATACGAATACTTTGTAGGCTGAAGAGTAAGGTAGTAAAATAACCGATATGTTGAGAGCAAGTAGCAAATCTTGTACGCTGTCTTTTATAAATAATACATCGAACAAAATTGCAGAATTAACAGAACACACAACATAATTTCAAAAACTTTACTGCTAAAAAGTAGGAACAGAAATACAAACGTTGATTGTTCAAATTCATTGGTAAACCTTTAACTGGTCATACTTCAATGTAAATAAGTATTGAATTGTTACTTTTAAAAAGAAAACAAACAATTACTGAGCGCAATGGAACATACAACGCCCGCCATCCGACCACCTTACATCTAGGCTACTTACAAATTGACAATCTATCAGCCAGCAAATCTGGTTACGGGTCATTGCCCTATCGGAGTGGTTGGATTAATTTGTGCAACAGCACAGCAAGAAAATTGGATAGTCTATCTGCGCTAGACATCGACTATACCCAGTTGTGACTAATAGGCTAAGTATTTGTATGCGCTAAGGGAATAGTTAATGTATCACTTAAGGGGTTTTCGTCTTCTGTGAAACGAAATTGAAATGTATGCATGCCGTTAAATATTTCATATGTTTAACAATAAGGAATTTGAATAGAACGAAACATTTGACTGAAGGAAAACGTCGTGAGCGAAGAGATTCAAAGATAGTGCGTGAAGTCGGCCAATCCGGGTATAACAGACCTAACATCTGTTGTTGGGTGACGGGTGCAGTGCGGCATTGATGGAGGATAATAACTGTCTGTTATTATCCTCCATCAATGGAAATCATTTAATACCGTTCTGACATGGTCTGGCGTAGCACTTACCATCATGTGAGCGTCCAGAGCGTCCTGTACACTTACAACATATAAAGAAAAAATCCCCACTGGGCCCGCGTGGACGATTACGGACTAATCACCCTTCACGGATAGGCTCGTGCGTACCCACCGGTGGGGACGTTTAATGAGCTGCTGATTGAAACATTTGTTAAAAATATTTTAAGTAAATGTTTTCGTAGATTTTGCCTGTAACTTCGCTATGTGATTCATATTCCTTTGATATTCACTTAAACATTGTATGATTTTTAAGCTTTAGCTACAAACATCCGCTTCTTTAAAGTTTTCTAATAATAAATTCATGATTGACTAATAAACCATTTCAAATTCATGTTTATCATGTAATTTTACGGTTTCTTACCGTAAAGAAAGCTTCATTAATATTTTATATGTTGCACCCTGTAAGTAACATTTCAACAGTCTGAAATCAAGTGAATTTATCTACAATGTAAAGGTCTGTTATTACCTACTATCCACTAATCAGTGTATTTTATATAATTTATTTCATAAAAAAATCGAACGAAATACTACATAAGTGCGCAAAAAGTTTTTCTGTTTTAGAATATCATCTTAAATTAGATTTTTTGAAATGGTATGCTTTTTATATAGTAAGGTGATTGTAGCTAAATACGAGAAAAACGAATAAACATAAAGTTTCACGCATCCTAAGAAAATATTTATTTCAATTGTTTAGTGAGTAAACAAGTAATGTCAAACGATTGTAATTGACAAGGACAAATAAAGTTACAATAATAACAGAAGTTGTTCATACAACTAACATATTTTTGATAAATAGACATTTTATCTTCATTCCAAAAATTACATTATTTTTTAATAATTTACATATTTACTGAATATAAATATGGGTATAATTCTTATTACTTTGGCCCATGTTTTAGCCTTCAATTAGTACCGACTTTACGATTATGTTGTAAGATTCTTGATAACTCCCTTAAAACTATGTGACAAAATCATAATGACTATTAATAGTATAAGAGAAATTGTTCATCTATTTTTTTTCAAAATTGATAATTTTTTTCGACATAACGATCGCATTCCGACTCAATCAAGATACTCAGAGTGCGCACGCGCCGCCACTTCCGTCTAGACCACCGATTTCCTGCTGCCGCTGAAGGTCGTTCTCCGAAATAAATACGAACCATAAAAACAGGTTAATGTCAATATTTAACCTTCATTAGTCTATTGCCGATATATGACTTTGTCATGCTTAGGCATTTTGCCTTAAGAGTTCATACTAAATCAATATATGTGTAATCAATTTAGTATGATTTTATACCTTACTTTACACTACAGCCGTAAACTGGATGAGTATTTTAAACTTCTAGGTTTAATTGAGTGTGGGTTGGCTAATACGGCAAGGTTAGGGCCCTAATTCATCAGTGGACCAGTTTTAACACTGATACAAAAATACGTTATTAGTATGGTACTAATAGGAAAACAAATCACCATGTATTTTTCTTCTATTCAAACTTAATTAGCCTTATGATAAGTCTCACTCCTGTAGGCCAATAAAAAGTAGAATGAAGAAGCTGCGCACCCGAAATACCTTATATACATGTTTTATTCCGAAGATCTCGATAGAAACTTCGTTGATGTTTTGTCACCAAAGAAGCTTTTCGTCCAAAACCAATCACGTGACTTTGAATGGGGCCTTTACCCTCAATATAGAAATAGAATCCAGAAATGGTACTTATCAATTAATATAATAACCGGTTATCCGGTCAGTGAAATAACGCAAATATCAGGGCCGCAATACCTCTAATTTTAAAATTCACTAATAGGATCGTGATTGTGTTTCAATAGTTAGTAATTTTTCTCATTGTACTGTTGAGTGACGTGCTTCAAATCCCGCCACGTACCAATGTGTGTTCGAATTTCCGAAAAACATATATACGATATCCGACGCACTTACGGTGAAGGATAACATCGTGAGGAAACCTGTGCACGCTTGCGAAGAGATTCAAAGTTGAAGTCGTCCAACCTGCACTAGGCCCGCGTGGACGACTTAGGCCTAATCAGCATATACAGGTGGGCTCGTGCCCCACGGTGGGGACGGTTAATGAGCTGATAATGATGTACTGTTTAGTAGTAGATTCTAATTGGGAACATCACCCTTTTCATCACCCAGACAATTAATTGTACTATAAAATTTTCATTTTGAACTTTTAACATTAAAGATGCACCGGAATACCAAAACAGTTGAATTGTAAAGTGTCGTAATCGTGTCGTAATATCAAATAAATTAGTAGAATTGAAGCCCTGATTTAGATGTTTATGAAGTGTATGTGAAATGTACCAGTCAGGTTTGGACTATGTAATCAATATTAGTTCAAAGTGATTCGTATATATTCATAACAAATTAAACATAACCTGAGTCAACATTCTATTCCAAACACGTTTGTCAAACGCCAGTTATATAACTATAAACTTGTTTGTCTGGGTATATATAATATGCTTATATTTTTTTACTTAATTCAAAAATATTTTTTCATTTTGATTCTATTATTGAAATAGTATTCAAAAGATCTCTTTAATTCTTGCCAAAATTTTATTAAAACATAAAGAGATCGTACGATATCATTGCACATCTTACGATATTTTTACATTCATTTTTGACAACCCATGAAGTCGTGTTTGAGAAGTCAGCTAGGGACCAAGGGTTCCTACAAAAAAAATGTGCATGAACATGTCTGTTGTATTGGTCTGTGTGTTTTTTTTCGCGTAAAAAGTGTATGTATTAACAAAATATGTAAGATAGATGAGAGATAGTGATCGATCACAGAGTGAATCACGGTGTAGTTGTGAAGACGTAAAGATGATAAGTGTTTTCAGTGCTTCTCCGTACACATTCGTACTCAAATCACAATTGGTAGGCAATAAGTAAATTTATTATCCGTGGTANATGTTTAAATATTCTTCTTTGTCTCTTCCATCCCCATTTTGCTGTACCTGTAGGGATTTCACACCAATGGGTGTGAAATGTTGTCTTCCAGTCTGGAGGGTGTAAATTCAAATCCCGCCATGAACCATATTTTCGAATTTTCGAAAATATATGTACATTTATCCGACGTTCTTACGGTGAAAACATCGCGAGGAAACCTGCGCGCGCCTGCGAAAAGATTCAAGGGTTGTGCGTGAATTTGACCAAACCGCACTGGGCCCGCGTGGGCGATAGTCCAATACCTACACCATTTACGGATGTATAAGTCTCGGAGCAACTTCGAATTTACGGCTCCTAATATGTTGCCTTGGGGGACAACAACTTAATTTATTTAAGATAATGAAACTATTTTTTTTTGTGGTATAAAGTTATAGATAGGATTTTTTTCTTTCGACATATAACTCAGATATCCGTTTACTCAATACCCTACGTTAGAGCGGTACGCAGATGGTATGGTAATCAGATGGGCTCTCAAAAAGGCAAATTGCGTGCACTTAACAGATAAGGGCTTCTCAGTTATCAAGACACACAAATATTTCAACATCACCTAGTCGAGGCAACATGACTTCATCTAGCTAGATGCTTGTACAAGGATGAAAATTTTGGGTCACACGGTCACACTAGGATTTTAAATAGTTGCGTATCGCGCTGACGATTAATTCTGGCAGTGCAACATGTATATTAAACTTCTGCTTCCCATATTAAAAAGGGATGCAGCGTCATTTCTACCACGTTGACTATTCTATTATACTAAAATTCTAATTATTTAATAAGCTGACTATTATTTATTTAATAGGATAGTTTACAAGCCATACACTTATTACATTGCCAATATACATTTGTAAGAGATAAAAACAAGTGTGTAGTCTTAATAACAAACTGCCGCGGCAAGCACAGTTGACATAAATGGTCTCTAGGCATTAAATGAATATTAATAATATTTGGATAAGGTATATGAAATAAAATAATGATTAAACAATAAGGTGATTCCCCCAGTAAAATTAAACTAATTAAACAATTACAATTAATGTATCTCTTAATAGCCATACTAATCATAATGTTTCATCATCATCAGCTCATACGTGTCCATCGAGGGGTACTAGCCTACTCGTTAAGGGTTCATAGACTGTAGTCGACACGCGGGCCCCATACGGATTGGTCGACTACACGCACGACCTTTGAATCTCATCGCAGAGAGGTTTCCTCACGACGTTTTCCTTCACCATAAGAGCGTCGGATAAACGTACATATTATTTCGAAAATTCGAAAAGACTTTGGCATGTGGCAGGATTTAAACCTGCACCCTCCAGATCGGAAGGTCCACACCAATGAGTCATCGAAGGTATCAAAATGTTTAAATATTCATATTTTCTCTTCCTACTCCCATATTGCTGTGCCTGTAAAGATCCATGCAATATTCAGATTTATACACTTTAACTTGTTAGTGTACTTCCTAACTTGTACCCTGAATTAGAGATTATTTGTGGTGTAAAATGCAATATTATGCAATTGTTATTTATTAACATGAATGTGTTTATAATTTTAGGTTATGTCTAAACTGTTTTAATGTGTCCTCATTATCAGATAGCCCTACATATGTACTTGAATCAAATGGTATGTAATTACCAAAGACATGTAAGGTGCGTCCCTTATCACTGATAACTCTTTGATATCGGTAACTAGCAAAACTGTAACCTCATTTTTTTATTAACACTAAGCGCCACGTCGCCCAAAAACAGGGAGGTAAACAATATAATTTCTAATATATTTGTATTTACGGCATTAAAACTGTAACAAAGTTTTGATTTCATAAAGATTGCAGTAACGATACATAGAGTTGTTTGAGTATTCATCTTACTAATTGTGGTTCATAATTATATTACAGCTGTATTATAATTATGAACATATAATGACAGTATCATGTAATCATAACGTTGCTGACCTTTATAATAGCGAAAATGTAAAATAGGGGGGGGGGGGGGAAGTAGTAAGGGGTTTTGGGCTTCCGGTCAAAACAAAGCGCTTTGTGTGATGTAAAGCGTTTTGTGGTATCACTCCGGTCATTAGTTTCCATTCGAATCGTAGCAAGGCTTTCATTTGTAACCTAAGGTATTCGAGGTCCCCGATATTATCTTTTAGAGCCCAAGCCAATCTTAGCTTGTGGGGTACCCTTCTTGAGTTTTAGGTTGGAGGACAATCCTGTATTGGGTATTTTCTAGGCGATACAGGTACTTATGACGAAGGTACATTAGGTACCCTGTCAAATAACATAAACAAACGAGGTTATTGCGGCTCGTCAACAAGCATTTGACCAGTACAGTAGTTTTGATTTGAGTCTGTAGGTTTGGAAACATAAACATTTTCCAAAACTTCCAAATCCACATACACATATTGATATTAATAGGGTTGCAGCTCTTTGTTGAATGGATATAGAGTAAGTTCATTTAATCTGAGTCATTTTAGTACCAGGATTTATCTGATTGCATTACTTTAAGAGAAGATGAATAATGTTCTAAATAAATATTACAGACAAAGAGGAAGAATAAAACAGTCATTAGTTCTGGGTGTTTCACAAAGAGTTGGATACAACATATTTCAATGAATTCAGAATGGAATCAGCATTTCTGCCCAATTATTGCAGTTATGCTGCTTCGTTGATAACAATTACTCGTAGTAATCTAAAGGACTCTAAAACACTCATGCTAAAGTTAAATTTAGTAATATTGTATATATTCAGTTATGAGATAAAACACTAACAGCTTCTTTGAATTGAAACCTAAAATGTCTGAAATAAAACATTTTATTTCCTGACCACGCCCGTCACACTATCGGAGATAATAAAGTATAAGCCGCTCACACGCATTGATAGATGCTTCTGAGTGATTTAGAATTGATAGATGCTTTAATAAGCCTACATTATAAAATTACATAATTTGTAAATTTCTTTTATTGTATACTTTTAAATTTGAGCAAGAATGCCAAAGCAATCATCAAAGCTTCAACAAGTAAACAAAAGTTATCGTATTTGTTTTACAAAATGGCGTCCACCTATATTTATCAGTAATGTGTCAGTGAGTCATTTATGAATTCCATAGTTCTAATGTGAGAACAAAGGCATGCATATATATTTAATTTTAAGGTTCCCAAAAGTGGATAAGGTATATTAATAAGAGGAGGAAACATGCGCACTCCTACGAAGAGATTCAAAGGTTGTGCGTAAAGTCTGCCGATCCGAATGGGCCGGCGTAACGAGTAAGACCTATACACTCTTTACGGGTAGGCTCGTGCCCTCGGTGGGGATGTATAATGAGTTGAGATGATGATGAAGACGATATTAATAATACATACCATATTCGTTAGTAGTAGCAGTGGTGTCTGGTGGGAGCATCAACTGTCTCTCACTTTGCTCTCCTTCTGAGTTCACATCAATTGCTTCCAACTCTGTTGGTTCTTCACCAACCAATCCATCTGCTAGTTGATACTTCCGCTTCTCACTTGCAGTTCTGGCTGGATTTCTGGCAGCACTTCTACTGGCGATCCATCAACATCATTCACCTGCGGTTCATCCACATCTTTGGTTTCTGTATTTTCATCTAAATTTTGCAAAACTTCAGATCCGGTTGTGGTATTTCAACTGCTGGGTCAACTGCAATCGGTTCATCACCTGTCTTTTTTTGTCATTATCAACTAATCTTGTCCGAAAACACTTAAAACTAAAAACGCTAAAACTAAAAATTTTAACCCATTGTTCTTAACCTCCTTTTATCT
Organism: Leucinodes orbonalis; assembly: GCA_019425675.1. Classification (NCBI taxonomy): domain Eukaryota; kingdom Metazoa; phylum Arthropoda; class Insecta; order Lepidoptera; family Crambidae; genus Leucinodes; species Leucinodes orbonalis. Next base: position 21,775 of record PQWD01002773.1, on the reverse strand, counting down.
TTGATCACATTATTTTTGCCTGACCGTTATCAATTTTTCAAGCGACAACAGGTGCTTCGCTATTGTGGTAGTGGACTGGTATGAGGTACGTTGTGTGCTCATTGATATGGCGTTATCAGTCAGAGATATGATAAGATTGTAAATAGGAACGAGAGGTGCGCCAAATTTTTCGTCCTAATCCACGTTGCCCTACGCATTTTTATAATGTAGTTTTAGTTTCCGTAGTTGCTTGTGAGTGGGTTATTATGTATGGTACTGTCTTTATAAATAAGCCACATTCACTGTTATTAAAATTGCAATTATTGTTTTAACAAGTGTAGAAACACATATTTTGTGTAGAGCAGATAATATACTTGCAGAGGTCGAAGGGCTATCAGCAGTTTAAAGTCTTGTTTTTATGTTTAAACTTAATTTCTTTTATATAATGTTCCATTTATCTTAAAATACAAAAAATATGATATCTTTGTTTACATTTAAATATGACTATTTGTTAAATAGATGTTTATATTTTTCTCACATAGTGATATTTTTTACCTTTAACCATAATCATAATTTCTAATACTAAGTCAACTCAGGGCAGTTGTCCTGGATTCCTCAAGGTCATATGACTAAATACCTCGAGGAAAATAAGACTTACTTTGTTAAATAGCATGTTTTTGTTTACTCGTAACAGCAACTATTTGACAGTACTTATTGAAAATAAGAAGGAATTTGCAATACCATGATTGTGTTTTAGACGTAAAAAAAAGTTCTATGCATGGCATGTATCTGATTAACTTAATATCTACTTCGATACCTATTTACCTAGCTCAGTTATTCCACTTTGGAAGAGTATTTTTCAAGACCTACACATTGATACCCACACGTGGAAGTTCGTAAAAAAAACTCCAAATCTTTTCAGAAAAAACGTTTTGATTGAATCCTGCATCTCTAAGACGCATTTATTATGTAAACGCTTGATTACTAGTATAGGTACCATAAATGAGTCTATAGATATTATCTCTTTTATGAATTGAGGTTGACTTGCGAAAGAACCGCGATATCTGGCGCAAAATGGGGGAGACTATGTCCATCAGTGGACTGCGATAGGCTGAAGAGAAAATGAGGTTTTAAATGGTAAAAATTATTTATACCTATAAACATATCACTGTTATGCGGTAAGTTCCTGTTAATACCTCTTTCAAACAAAGTCACAACGATCCACTATGAAATCGATAAGCGCTTTATCATAAGCCATTGTGATACAGATAACGTTTTTTTCTACGGTTTATGGATTCACTGGAAATTGCTTATAACGTTAATATGAATCATTTAAAATAGCATTCTTCAGGTAACTCTGTGTACTTCCGCAACGGAAGTGCCGATTTAGTCATTTTGTACATTGCGTAATGTTTGTTATTTGTTAAAAAGGCGTTCCCTGGGGACTGGTGTAGAAAGGACTAACCTAGATGTGGGCGAAATTAGCGAAGCCCATAGTATTTTATACATAGCTATTTACTAGGCGCTAGTCTCGGTACTGAGTTGTCTAGATAGGTTCCACCGCAGAGCCAGATATCGTCTCGTGAAATAGGAGTGCTATTAGTTTTAAGTTTCGGGATGAGGGCGCTGTAGCTAGTGAAATTACCGGGATAAGGAACCTAACATCTACAAGGATAAGGGACCTAACATCTGCTGTCTCGAGTGTCGGGCGCAATGCGACGTTGATGGAGGATTAATAACAGATTAGATGCCGCTGTCATGGTCAAGCGTATCAGTTACCATCAGGCGACCGTCCTGTTCACTAAATAACATAAAAAATACACTGAATAAAAGTTTGTTACTTGTTAAACTATGGGTAATGGAGATACTAGAGAATTTATTCTCCGGCATACCCTGGGGAGTGGTGCAGCAAGGTCAAACTTAGACGTGGGCGAAATAAGCGAGGCCCACAGTATTTTATACATAAGAAAGAAAGAAAGAAAGAATTTATTTTTTGCACATCGCAACTCAAGCATAACAAAAACACTAAATGTCAATTTCATTGTGCTACGTTGTCCAAAGTAAATGGACCCACTCAGCATGTGCCATGGTCCGGTGATCGGACCCTGACGCTGATTTTCCGTGAGCCCGAGTGAGTAGGCGCACGGACAAGATCGCCTCAGAATGTTTTATATAATATTTTTACATAATATATTAAAACCATAGTAGCGCATTTTTGCCAAGAGTAGCGAGATATTAAGACAGCCGAAAGCTCTGGTTACATCAAGCAGAGTGAAAAGAGTACCTTTTCCCTTATCTATTGCGTGCAGGATATTATCGACGACGTCGAGAAGTGCAGTGGAGGTACTGTATCTTCGCCTAAATCCTGATTGTTTAATCGGTAACATGTCATGATTCTCAAGATATCCTCTAATTTGATTTGCGATTGCCCTCTCCAATACCTTTGACAGGCATGGCAAAATACTTACTGGCCGTAGGTCCGATAAAGTGGTCGGTAAGGGTTTTTTGGTAATGGTTTTACGACGGCTTCTTGCCACACCTTAGGATACACGCCTGTTCTATAGATGTATTTATAATACATAAGAACTCCACCGTTATAAAATTACAAATTCAAACCTTTAGGGTCTCAGTTGTCCAAATCAATCATAAAGGCGTTACGTCTATGAATAATGGTGACCACTTTCGGGACAAACAATGTAAAGAGTTTTTATCGGTCTGCCTTCTTTGTAAATTATTGTACCCTAGTATACTTCTCGAGCGCGAGGTTCTCAGGGCGCGAGGCCCTTGTCGCTCATAAATTGCCCTTTGGTAAGAAAAATTATAATATCTTAGGTTCCAAATCCACTGCGGGCAAAACTTTTGTGGTTGAATGAATAATAAAGACAAAGAAAGAAAGAAAAGAAAGAAAGAAGAAAGAAAAAACATTTCAAAGAGATTAAGTAATAGTCTATGTATATAGTAATGTCTATTTACTTTATCAGGTTCTGATATCCGGCTACATTACACCAACAATTGCATAAGATACTTATCAAATCAAACAAATGCATACTTGGATGCAATGTAAATCTTTTTATCGAGTAGCTACACAGATTGTTGAAAAATCAACCCCGGTGTCTGTTTCTAAAGCGACTAACCTCTGACGTGTTTAGGTGTAATGAACGCCATGTTACTATCCGGGACAGATGGGTCGTGCCTTCCGATGAATGGAACCTTTCGGATAATCAGGTAATTCAGTCTGCAATACCCTAACTAAGTACCAACAATAAAAAAACCCTAAGTAGTAGGAACTTACACTAATTTCATATATAAATATAGAGGAGCAAGCGTATAATTATTATCATAGACGTTTCTTAAAATTAATTGAAATTTAATAATATTCAGGCAAAATTAACGTATGTACTTGGTACATACGTATTTACACAATAATATTATATTCAATTAAAATTACAATAAAGTGATAAGTAAGCCGATTTACTAGGTGGTAGACATGATACTGAGTCGTCTACCAGTGCCAGATATCATCCCGTGAAACAGGAGTGTTATGCACTTTTGTGTTTCGGGATGAGGGCACTGTAGCTAGTAAAATTACCGGGTATAAGAGACCTAACATCTGTTATCTCGGGTGACGGGCGCAGTGCGGCATTGATGGAGGATAATAACTGTCTGTCAGTTGTTGGTCTCCTTTAATGCCGCTCTGTCATAGTCTGGCGTATCACTTACCATCAGGTGAGCGTCCAGACCGTCCTGTACACTTATAACATAAAAAAAAATTAAAAATATCGAATGATAATAACATAGCTATGTGTATGGTGATGGATGTCGACTGGATGGAAGCCTTTATTCAGCTTTGGAACAATGATGATTGGTAATAATAACATTACAACAAAAATATTTATAATAGTAGGTACAAATTTTTCCATTTCAAACATTATCCGAAATCGTAATCTATAAAAATTGGGCGCATGCATAGAAAATGTCGAAGAATGTTTTCATACACCACGCGCCATCTAGATCTCTATTACCTAAGAAATTAGCTTTGACAATGTGTGGCTCTCATTGTTCATTTATCTCACAACAAAAAACTTGATATGTTTTTAAATATACTTACATACATTTGAGGCAGCTGTTTTTGTGAGAATCCCTTTTTTGAAGCTTTGGTTGTGCAACACTTTGCTCTCCTGTCATCATCAGCTCATTAACGTCCCCACCGAGGGGCACGAGCCTACCCGTATAGGGTGGTTAGGCCTTAGTCCTCTCCTGATGAATATAAAAAGCAAAAGCTATTAGTTGAATATAACTGAGGCAATTTAAGCATCAGGTGTTCATGAATGAATGAATGACCGGACTGTTTTTGGTCATGACGACCAGTTCGAATCCTAAATAATAGGCGCATATGCGCTTATTAAGGTGATATTTGCAGTAAACTTTGCAGCAGAGCACATCGTGCATTCGTGAGTTTACCATTGACATAATTATACTGATTGGTCACGGGTGTTCGGGCTTTTAATTCATTGCGTTTAGCGTCTATATTAGCCATACGCAAACCTCAATAATACAATACTGCCTCTGAACAAGCCGGTGCCACTCCGGGCGCTGCGCTGCCAAACCTTCGCACTGCGAGTACTCTGTAAATGTCGGCTCAAAGGCAAAAGATTGGAGAACAGAAATCAGTGCATCTCTCATTAAACATTGCCTTTTAAAAGGGAACTGCTACACCTCTCTCTGAACATGACCTTTTACAGACGGCCAAAGGATCAGTGGGGAGAACTCTCCCAAAAAAAAATTCTGGTGTCGCATACGGGTCATGTTTTTAAGCTGCGGTAAATGCTATACCAAATAACTAGCCAACTTTTCTTTCAGGTTGACTGTTCTGAAAAGCGCCCATGGCTCTCAGCCTAAAGAATAACAAATTTTGCTTTATTGAATAAATTAAGGTTTGAGTATTTTTTTGATGAGTTTATCCCTTAAATATGGTATTGCATTTGCACAAATGTAAACAAACAAATGGAAAAGTTTGCCCTATCTCATCCACTCAAGGAGTTTCGAACAACGACGCACTGGGACGAGTGCAAAATTAGCCACACGACCCTAATTTTACTCAATTGAAGCTAATCAATTCGTATACAAACCTAAATCGATCGGTAAGCAATACAATGCTCAGTTCTTTTATACCTTTTTAAAATCGATAGAACTGTGCAAGCATTGGATTGCGTGTTTATAGTTACCTACAGTTGATGCAGTTTACTTAGTACCTTTTCATTTTATGTTAGGCACCCAAAGAACCAAGCTGTACAAATCTGAATTCTAGATTATGTCTGTGTGACCATTCGGATATGCATTCGAATATTATATGAAGAATATTATGTTTATTTTATGACATAAACTTTCCCTATAAAATTTCCAGACGCTCATTTTCTTCTCTAATAACGGTCCGCCCCAGCTTCGCATGGGTATTTTAACTTTATATATATAAAAAAAATGTTACTATTTTCGGAGTCTACCATTTATTTAAAGCATTATTGCTTTAAATAACTATATGGTAGACGGCGCAGCGACGACTCTGCAACAACGTGACGCACCAAAACGAGGCCTCGCCCTAAACCGGCGTAAGAAACACTTGTGAGCGATGTTACTAAGGCCCAATTTCCCCTTCCCGTCGTTATTTTTCTATTTCTCTCTCTCTCTTTAAAGGCTGGCTACTTACTCGTTGCTCCTTCGGAGTTGCGAGTGTCCAAAGGCACTGGTAGGTATAACTTGGCAAACCTAAAAATAATTAAAAAATATTTGAACTGACAAGCTTTTTTTATCATGTGATTTCTTTAGGTAAACTTAGTGTTTTCTGGAAATTTTATCTGAAGAGGATAAAGATGAGTATGATAAATATTTATTATGCCGCTAACAGCGAAAAGTTCATGTAGTAGATAAAAAATAACCCAAATTTCTGACGACTGAAGTTATAGAAATACGAGTTGTAATAAAACACAATAACTATTTGTTTAGTACACCTGTAGAAACAAGAATATATAGGCATGATCCATCCTAGGTCGCTTCATCACTTGCCATCAGGTGAGATGGCGGTCAAATGTCTGCCTATAGATGATAAAAAAAAGAAAATTATGGAAAAAAGTAATGATTCAAATTTTTTTTAGATGATAATTCCATATTGCGTACATATAAATTTGTCTTAAAAATTTCAGTAGATATACCATAATTTTAAAAATTACAAAACAAATACTAAGAAAAAACCGGCGTAGGTAATGCTTTCGGATGCAATATAAAATATACATTTATTTATTCAGCTGGAAATTTAGCTAGAATGGATATCCGAACATGTGTTGATATCGCAAATATAAACTGCAGCCGAGTGCGCCGGTGCATACAACGTTGATTGCACTGCGACGCGACTGACTGTTTACCACAAATCCAGAATTTACTAGAACCATCTTTCAAGATGCCTTCGGTGGATGCGGAGACAGTAAGTTAGGTTTTTATAGATATAAACGTTTCCTTAACTTTATTATTTAATTATAGCTTTCAAGTAAAAAAGATAAATTACACAATAATTAAAAGTAAAGTACAAAATGAGTACCTTACTAAATTCCCCATAATTAAAGTGTTTCCCAGATTAGTTTTTTCAAATAATGTATTGATGCATTGTTAATATTTTCCCTATACATTTTGGCCTGTAGTTTTCTTACCCCTTTGGAGTAAATAAAATACAAATAATAATAGTATTTCTTAAAATACGTAAAAGCGGCTATTTAATTAATCATTACTTAATATTTTGAATTCAGGTTTTAATTTTTTTGTTTTCATTATAACGTTCTTTTGTAAGTATTATTATCTTAAATATTTTTTTTATATGAAAGTTAGTATTCTTGTTGTGGATCTGTTCGATAATATAAATTTATTGTTTGTGTATTGAAGGAAGTAGTGATTCTTTTTTTGATGCCTTCTACATCTTTTATTCTACACGCTTTCCATTTAATTGTAAGTAATCGAAATGAAGGAATGTTACCATAATCAGTAATTAAAAAAATGGTTTATAGAAAACGTAGATTTAAACCAATGTTCCATCGTTCTAGTGCGTTGGCTGTGTCTTGGCAAGCGTACGTGCGATTGTCCCGACCTGATGGAAAAACTCAACAAAGTATAAGTCGTTATTTTTCGGTTTTTTATCATATTTCATATTAATATCTTATTTTTGTTATGTATTTGAACTAAACCATTGCCATGTGCGATAAGGCCGCCCATTGTACTTGATAAACTATATTTATTCTTAATGTTACTTTTTTGTGTAGAGTGCAATAAAGAATGTAATAAATAAATAAAATAAACTAGGTGTCATATAACCAATAATTCCTTAACGCCGACCGCGTTTAAGGAATATTTAGACGAACAGACATGAAAACTAAACATTCGGTTTAGTTAGTTACCTACAAACGATAAACAACGCTCCATGTTTTCCGTTAGGTATGCTCGTATTTATAAACACGCAGACAGCCTTGGTTATCGGCTCTTTGTTTACAGTTTCTAGTCTGAGCAATTATTCAATCAATTTTACCGGGCACCAGCGTGGTGTCCGCGGAACGGATAAACAAGCGTATGCCGACCTGTTATGGATTCTAATCTTACATTCGAACATCCTTCCAAGTATTGTTTAGGTACTAGACATAATAGATTTTAAAAATTTCAAGTAAGTGTACTTTATATACTTTAACCCATTAAAAATCTATTGTGTCTAGCGCCTTAAGGCGACTTTGGCGGTCAAAGGATTAAGTTCATAGAACACGTTATTTGAGTCGTTTAAATATGAATATTTATAAATTACTTATCCATATGGTGATATACAGGGTGAATTTCGAATCACTGACATCCATTCGTCCTATTACTGTACTCATTTTATGGAATTCTTTTATGGGAACCTAATACCATATTGAATTATCATAAAAGTTTTACAAAATAAATAAATAATCGCATTGCATTGAGCAAAATGAATTTATTATATCTCGTACTCCTTTTTTTAGTGCGCAGCTTTCCGTGAACCCGCCTCAGCCTATATTTAATTGAAAATTAATATTTTTATTAAGTAAAATTTTTTGTTAATATAATATAATATGTACTATTGACCAATCACAAAGTGTTAACATGATTTTTAGGTTTTAAAAATATTTGATTCTATATCAATAAATTTTCCTATCATTTGAGGGATGTACTTTTATTTATTTATTTATTTATTTATGGTACACAAACAGAATACAGTCTTTACATGAAACACATTAAAATAAAACAGTTGACTGGACAGGACTGTAGCCCAGAGACGGTGTACACAGCGTGATTTCAGGATTTTAAATCATGATTAGGTTCTTTTTTTTAAAAAAAGCTAATGTTCTTGATTTTACCCTGTACAGGTTACCGCAATCTCTTAAAACAATAGTGTTATAATGGTTCGTCAGCATTTTTGTACCAGAAAAGACGAAGTAATATTATTGTGGGAGATGGCGGTAACCCCCCAAGTCTTTAATCGGAGGAGTAGAGACCGCGTTTGGCAAGCTTAGCGTAAATGCCCTCTGGCTCGATGCATGGACCGACAACTTGTGAAAGATCGCTGGTGGGTCTAGATGGAGAAAGCGGAGCGGCCAGGATATTGCCACAAAATAGGGAGACCTTATGCACAGCAGTGGACTGCAGGTTGAAGGCAGAGAGAGGTCTTTTATATTGATTTAATGGTTTAAATAAACTTATTAATTTTTGTTGCAGATTGCAAATGCACAGCCCAGAGTGCTGTCAGAACTGCAAGTGCGATTCTTCTTGCAACTGCGCTTCCAGAAGTCTTCATGCAGCGGGGACTTTGTGCTTCCCCAAAAAGTAGCATACATTCTACCAAATATGTACAGTTTAATCCTATGTTTACTTTATATAACTATCAAAAACCGTTACTTAATGCATTGTTAGTTTATTTTATGCAATTTTTATATTCTTTGAGTGACAAAACAAATTGTGGACCTTATAAAATGGGTTTTAAGGTTTAATGGAGGCGCGAAATGTGAAACGGAATTATGTCAAAAAATTAATTATCAACAAAATTTAAAAACATTTGAAAATCGTAAGATATTTGTTTAACTGATACCTTATAATGATTACAGAAGCTGAAATTAATAAATAAGATTTATTATTGTTTGGCTTATTTTGCGTTTTATTGGATTTTGTGTACATTTCATGATTATTTTGTAGTGTTTATTTTTCAACGTGTGTAAGGCAATTTAACATGGAATTTGGTACCTAAATCTAAGTCAATATCTTGACTATTTGAACTGGTGAAGAGAATTGTCATTTCATATAATCTATTAAGCCTCCATCATTATTTAAGTTATTGCCAAAATCCTTTGGTCTTTGCGTCGTGGTTTCAATTACATGGTGAGCGCACACTAAGTGATAGCATTCTCATATAAGTTTTACTTATTATTTAAAAATAATTTTGCGATTAGGGTCATTCACTTTGCATACCCTTCTCATAATCCAATTCACGCCACTGCCTTAAAGTTATAGAAATCCGGACATAAGAAAGGTCTAAATCACATAACCATGGAGATTAATTATCTACTTATAGAGAGTTTGTAGAGCCGCACACGGTGAAAGCACTTAACAATGAAAATCACTGAGAGAAGGCTTTGCAAAGCATTGGACAATGTACTACAGCAATAAATGTAGAAATACAATAAAATCCTTTTCCACTTTATTTACATTTAATATATTGACAACAAACAGTAAACCAACTTGCCATGTTCAAAATGAATATTTCATAAATTACCAACAAATAAATTCTCATAAACTAAACATTTTTAAAAATAATAATCGAATCTTTGTTGTAAATCTGCAGGCGTATTTAAAAGTAGGTACTTCATTGCATACATGTACCTGTAAACAAAGACAATTTACTTGATAAATAAAATTGATCTCTTACAGACTTTGTCATCCAACAATCACCTGAGCAATTACATCACCTTCTTTAACGTACGTTACATTGTTGGAGAGTCTCCTCACGATAGTGAAGGTATGGATATACCCTTATATATATAGGTAATATATATGGGTGAATATATATATGCTCATTATATGTTCCCAACGAGGGCACGAGACTACCCGTTAAGGTTTATTATATGTATTAGTCAGGTACCAATGTTTTTCGAATTTAAGAAAAATATATGTACCGTAGAGCATCGGGCTCTTACGGCGAAGGAAAACATCATGAAGGAACCTGCGCACGCCTGCAAAGAAATTCAAAGATTGTGCGTGAAGTCGTCCAACACACACTGGGCCTCGTGGACGACTAAGGCCTGATCAGCCTATACGGTAGGCTCGTGCCCCTCGTGGGGACGTTTAATGAGCTGATGATGATTATGATTAGTCAGGAAAGTTATCACGTTATTTCATAATTTATTGATAGGTATCATCAAAGAATAAATTAATAAAATTCATCACGACATTGTAAGTCTAAAGTGTGAAGAACCCGTACTTCGAAGTATCTCAAAGTCAATAAAATAGTACACTATAATACCTTTTTGCTAAGTTATTGACCACCGATAACTGACGACCTTCACATGCTCATGACGTTGTTTCGGAATCATCTAGATAATATTTGTTCACTAGGTACCTATATTTTCGTGATTTAAATATAAATTAATAAAATAATGCTTACGGTAAGGATAACATCACGAGGCAACCTGCGCTCGCCTGCGAAGAGATTCAAAGGTTACGCGTGAAGTTGGCCGATCCGCAGTGGGCCCGCGTGGACGACTAAGGTCTATACATCCTATACGGGTAGGCTCCTGTGCCTCATGGGACGTATATGAGCTGATGATAATGACTTTCTCGCGGAGGGACAAATGGTAACATTTTCGGTCATCCCTCAGATGAATGACCTTCGCAATGTTGTTTGATTTGTGGAATCGTCAGCCGAACTCGCTAGTCGCATAGAGTTGTTTATTGAGCGCTAAGCTGAAGTTGTAGGAAAACAGTATTTGAAAATGTGATGATATTTATACTATTATCAATAGTTCCGGGTTAGATCCCGGCAGTACAAACATTTGTGTGCATGAACATGTCTATTTGTATTTGTTAGAACTTTTGTGGTGCAAATGGTGCAACGCGACACAGGCATCGACGACCAGTCATCATACATTGGTCCATCGAGCCTATGAGTTACGGTCCTAGGCGAGAGACATCTGCGCTCGCTGTTCGTCCGGTGAAGCTTAAAGGCCATCTGCCGTCAACAGCAGTATCAGTCCGAAAAAAGAGTAACGTCCGATGGGGACAGCATTGTTTCAAACCCAAATAAATTTTGATTCCCTGACTTTACATATAATAGTTCATTGAATTAAAACTTACTATTGAACTTGACATCATGGCAATCGCAACCCGGTTCGCAATCTCCACTCCATGGACCAGCGGATCTAGATTTAAAAAAAATTGAAACAAATGTCATTAAATAAGTTTACATGACGCTTTTGTTTTCTCGATGACTGCACTTTGCACTAAAACTTACAGTCTATTTGCTCATTCCAGTCCAGTCAGGTCCAGTTGCAAGTCATTGGTATATCAGAAGGCGCCCTAAGCTACTTTATTAAGACCTTCTGGCCCTTCAGCACCATAGTGAAAGTTAAATTACCACGCAATAATTTCCACACTTGGCAAGCGGACTTGAGATAGCATCTATAAAATATTTGCATGAGATAGTGCTGTTATTCATACATTATCCCTAAACTAGTTTAGGAGTCTCAATGCACATGTGGGAAGAGTAGGGGTGATGAAAATGGTGATGAAAATTTATTCTAATAAGTCGGCATAGTAATTCGCAGCATGCACGAAACGCTTCTTTAAAATTAAAAGAACTCACTTAAATTAATTGGATTGTGAATTAAATTAATTACAACAAATATTTCAATATAATCATCTCATCAGATCATTATAATGTCCCACCAGGGGCACGAGCCTATCCGTAAAGGGTGATTAGGCTTTGTTCGTCCACGCGGCTCAGTCGGATTATTGGCCGACATCTCGCACAACCTTTGAATCTCTTCGCAGCATGCGCAGTTTTCTCCCGTTTCCTTACTGTAAAAGCGTCGAAAAACGTACAGATAATTTCAAAAATTCGAAAATATAGGTACGTGGCGGAATTTGAACCTGCCCCCTCCAGATCGAAAGGCAGTACATACCAATGAGCCACCGACGTTCAATACCATATAGAATAACAATTATAATTAGATGAATGAACTTACATTTCTCTCGTCTACCACTCCTAATTCAACAATAAAGTTGCAGCTGCAAATTATTTGTCTAAAATTAGCACACGACTGTCCATAAATATTGGAATAACAACAACCATGACGTTTCCCACACAGCCGTGACTATATCAATCATCGGTACCGCAAAAACTTCTAAATAGCTCAAACAAGAAGTTGTCATTGGTTGTTAATAACAAACGTTAAACAAGACGTGACCAATGCATTTATAAGAACGGTGCATCGTACTGATTTGTGTAAGCAGATTCAGAGGATTGGAATAATGCAAAATGATTTAGATTTAATGATAAAACTGGTGACCTTTTCGAATAAAGACATCTTGTAATGTGCAGTACGTAAAAACTTCGAGGTCTCCACTAACCTTGCAATGGACAAAGTTTTTGCTTTTAGTTCTATATAAACTGATGAAAATGTTCAATAAATTACAGTCATCATTTGACATCAATTCTCGTAACAATTCTATCTTCATTTATACCACAATGCCAGCTCCCTGTGAACCCTGCAAAGGTAAGGTCCTAATGTATTAACTAAATAACATCACTAAATAAGTAATGTAAGTTATGTGCTCTTATAAAACAATGGAATATTAACCAATTCGTTCCATTCAAAAGTGATTTGTTACAGATGAATATAGTTAATGATATATAGTCCATACATAACTAGAAAAACGGACTTCAATATATATAATTTAGGTTTCAAGTCCTTTACTTACTAAACAACTAACTTTTACACTAATTACTTACCAATTAGGGTTATCGGATAATTTTATATAAGTGACACTCCTCTAGAATGTAAGAAGAAAAAAGAGATACATTTATTAAGCAAAAACAGACAAAATACACGAAAAAATAAAGAGTACAAATAAATGCCAAATAGACCTCACTCAGCATTTGTCCCAGCACTTTAGGAGCATGCCAGACAGCTTTTTCATTTTATTATTGTTTTTGATTTAATCATGTGCCAAATAATATTTGCGGTAAATGACCTCAAGTCTTGTGCCATCTATTTCCCCGACAAATCAGGAAAGATTGAATATAAGCTTAATCCTTTGACCGTAGTTCTATATATTCAACAGAAATCTTGTCGCTGAATGTTAATATGTTCAAAACGTAAAACTGTGTTCAGATTCGTGCAAGGATGGCGCTAACTGCAAAGATGACTGCAGTTGCGAGGCCGACTGCAGCGATTGTTCTACTAAATCGGGTATGGAAATCATTGTAACTAGTAGGTAGAAAAGAGCGTCGGTGGCTCATTGGTATGGACTGTTCCCTTCCGATCTGCGGGTGCAGGATCAAATCCCGCCACGTAACGTATTTTTGAATTTTCGAAATTTATATGTACGTTTGGCCGACGCACTTGCGGTGAAGGAAAACATCGTGAGGAAACCTGCGCACGCACGAAGAAATTCAGTGGTTGTGCGTGAAGTCGGACAATCCGTCCTGGGCCAGTGTGGACCTCATTTTTTTAGTAAATTTGCAATTTATTTCTTGTAATAAATTTTATGTTCCCGAATCCATATGAAAGGGTTTTAGAGTTTCATGATAATCCTTTTTACAGGTGGTTGTTGCTGAAGACTAAGAAGAATCAAAGACGATGTTTGACTTCCAAATAACGATTCAAGTTTCTCGATAACTTAGAATATGTTTAAGTTTGTTTGAATCATGAAATAAAAAATGGTGCTCCAAATATATTTTTCATTTAATAATATTTTCAGACGTACACATGTATATATAGAGAAAACACACATGCAGGTTCCATTTTTTAAGTAATTGATTCGTTAATGTACTACATTAATAAAATTATTTCTCCGTACAACTTATAGTAGTCCATTGGTGGACTAGATTCTCCCACATTTTACGCCAGATATCCATTCCTCATTCAGCCTCTACCAGTGACCGACCTTTCGCAAGTCGTTGGTCGGTCCATCGGGCCGGAGGACGTCCAACGCTACGCTTGCCAAGAAAATGTGTTTGGACCGTTGCGACGGCTCTTTGACTTCATTTAAAATACTATCTTTTTCCTTCGACTTTCTCTGGCGTGGAATTTAGTGTGCTTTATAAATTTCCGAAAAAGTGCGTAGTAAAACAAAATATAGCATGGAAACCTACGTCACTTCTCTGATTACTCAAAAAAACATATTTTTTTGAATCCTGCCACTTTGAGGTGATGCCGAGAACTAAAGAACAGACTGATGTCACTGTAATTGTATTATCTTGTATTAACCCTCATCCTTAAAATAGAAACAAGAGGTGAAACACTCTTCTGGGCTACGTAATGTGTGCTTAGGAAAAAGCAATACATTTTTTTTATTGAACAGGAGGCAAACGAGCATACGATTCACCATTCATGGTAAGTGACACCGCCGCACATGAACATTTGCAAGACCTCAGGTCCCAGAAATGCGTTGCCAGCCCTTTAAAAGTGTGTACGCTCTTTTTTTTTAAGGACACCAGGTCGTATCGCTCCGGAAATGTTTCCAGAGGAAGTTCATTCCACAGTTTTGTAGTACGTGGCAGAAAATGACGACAGAATCGAACTGTGGAAGACCTCGAATCATCCAGGTGGTGAGGATGAAATTTAGAGTTCCTCCGAAATGTACGGTGGTGAAACACAGCCGCAGGAAGAAGCCCAAACAGCTCATCCAAGCATTCCCCGTGATACAAGCGGTAGAGAATGCAAAGAGCTGCCACATCTCTACGCAAACTCAAATACCTAAAAGCCTAAAAAAAAATGAGTCATTTCAAATAATTCCAAAGATTTTCAAATGCTTCTTTTACTAATGATGCTAAAAAGAGGTTTACATGCAATAAGAGTGAGAATGCGAAATTTTCGACAAAGATACCGACATATCTCGCCGAATCAGCAAGGCAGTTGGCCAGTCAATATGTTGCAGGCTGTTAGAGCAGACAAATTTTGGAGTAGAGACCAAATCTTGAAGTATGATGTTCTCGGAAAGTCGGCGGATTTATTAAAGTATTGGGGAGACCTTTATAATAATAAATATACAAATATTGAACATAATACTTGCACACAGCGCTACCTGGCCACAAGTTAAGCGTGAACCTCGTAGAATGGGTACTAAACATTAGATAATCAATAATAATCATACTTATGTACTTTTTAGTAAATATATACATATAAACTCCAAATCAATACAAAAAGACATGTTCATATTGTTCGGGCACACAAATCTTATATTCATGTGCAATGAAAAGTATACACGAATAGGTTTCAAAAATGTTCACTCCAAAAATTTCAAGAAAAAACTTACCTTAAACTTCATTATGACCATCGAAAGACCTAATAAAAAATTATGAAAAATATGATATATTTTTGTAAATTTTGTGTTTTGTATTCCTCCAAGATGACTCAGTACCGTCTACCACCTACCC
This sequence comes from Leucinodes orbonalis, assembly GCA_019425675.1. Lineage (NCBI taxonomy): Eukaryota > Metazoa > Arthropoda > Insecta > Lepidoptera > Crambidae > Leucinodes > Leucinodes orbonalis. The sequence continues at coordinate 6,102 of PQWD01002773.1, read as the reverse complement.
TAGTACCACCAAGTGTTCTGACCTAGTTGTACGTTCTGCCACTTGTTCCAAATTCTTCACTAAAATCTCATAAATCAATATTTTATTCCATGATTCATAATATGAAGTTACGAATTACGATAGATAAATTATTTCAACTCTACATCATATGAAATAAAAGTACCTGAGTAGAAATCAAAAGGGTTCAATTTTCAAATGCATGCGAATAACATATTATATAAGAGCGTCGGTGGCTCAGTGGTGTGGACTGTCGCCTTCCTACCGGGAGGGCTGAGGTTCAAATCCCGACACGTACCAATGTATTTTCGAAAATATATGTACGTTATCCGACGCTCTTACGGTGAAGGAAAACATCGTGAGAAACCTTCATGCACGCCTGGAAGAAATTCAAAGTTTGTGCGTGAAGTCGTCCAATCCTCACTGGGCCCGCGTGGACGACTAAGGCCTAATCACCCTATACGGTAGGCTCGTGCCCCTCGTGGGGACGTTTAATGAGCTGATGATATGATGATGATGATGAACATATTATATTGTCGATAGAAAAGTGACAGATATGAATCGAGACGAATTAGACTATTAATTATTAGTCACAATTTAATTAATACTTTACTTAGTTCTAAGTGCCACTTATTAAGAATTTCAGACAAATGTCACAACAAACATCCTAAGAAAGGAAAAACATAGCACTAAGGCAAAATCCAAAGCTATTATAAGAATAGTAAAGTATACAAAAGATCAAAAGATCTGCTGAACAAGAATATGCATTTATTTAACTAACCTGGTTAGTAACCAAGTTAGTAAGATTCGACTTAAGGCTTATCTTATTGAAGAAGAAAGAATTATAAATATATAAATGCAAAAGATATTTTGTCTGTCCGTTTGTTACGCTTTCACGCCTAAACAGCTGGATGGATTATGATAAAATTGGTATAGTGATAGATAACCTAGAGACGAACATTCAAAAATGAATCAGAAAACAAAAAAACAAAGCCTATGCTTTATTTTTTAAATTCTAACACCGACTTCTTTAAAATGGGGGGGGTGGAATTTGTATGGAGCATTCTGCAATTTTGAGGTCGAAGCTAAAAATTGATATTCAGTCTTTTATCACTAACGAAAAAATTGCATCATTTTATTTTCGGAAATCGATAACAAAGCCTTAAAAGAGGGGAAGGTAGTGTATAATATTATCTACAGCAGCTTCAAAATAATATTATGTTTATGTAACCAGGAAAGGGGAACCGTGTTATCCAGAATTTTATGGACATTCACACATCACCACTTAGCTTCAATTAAATAACGGAGCTTTTACACGTATTATGACTTTATAGCAACTGATCAACATAATAAATATATATTTTTATTAAATACCCGAGACCCTTGGTGTAATAGCCGTTTTCTCGACCACACCACAATCAGACAAGAACAGGAACAAATTCAGAAAGAAATTCAATGGTTTCTTTAACAGAAGTATTTTAAATAAGACAGTAGAAGAGCATGACCGTGATGAAGAAAACAACAGCGAAGGAGACAGGAAAGCAGGTCTCGAGGAACGCTGAGACTCGGGAGCAGAGTGACGGTCGTCGGGTACGGCGCTCGGGGTCCATGCTTTAGCTCTTATCTTGACTAGCAACAGCCTCCTGCAATTAAGAAAATAATATAGAAGCGTCGGCTCATTGGTGCAGACTGTTGCCTTTCAGTCTGAAAAGCGCAAGGTCAAATCCCGCCAAGTACCAATGTGTATTCGATTTTTCGAAATTATATGTACGTTATCTGACGCTCTTACGGTGAAGGAAAACATCGTGAGGAAACCTGCGCATGCCTGCAAAGAGATTCAAAGGTTGTGCGTGGAGTCGACCAATCCGCACTGGGCCCACGTGGATAACTAAGATCTGCACACCCTATATAGATAGGCTCGTGCCCCTCGGGACGTACAATGAGCTCACGATGATGAATCAGACCCAATGTCGTTGCTTAAGTTTCTTTTTATTATTTTATAAGGTTCTTTTCGCTATGGACCAATGATAATAATCTTTGCAGCTTCCAGGTGTGTTTTGACAAGCAGTTCCATTTACTTTTGCGAAAAACGTATATTATCTGACACTATCGCCTCATAATCTCTGCTAATACTTCATGGAGAGTTCATCAGAATTAAATTAAGAAAATTATTTTTATACCTGTGGTTGAACAGTCGTTACACCCTTTCTCCTTGCAAGAGCAGTCGTCTTTGCAAGATCCGTCCTTGCAGGAGTCTGTAAATAAAAATATTACTAAGTATCATCCTAAGATTATAGCCTGCAACAATGATTTAAGGTAGTTTCCTGATTACGGAGGGAATTGATTCATCATTCTTCGGTTTATTAGTTGTTTGACTTTTGCAATCGCAAACCGCTGCTATTTTTTCATAAGTGAAAAGTGAGAAGTACGATATTCAGGATTTATTCCACTCTCTGACCCTTGGCCCCTAAAAAGGAAGTACCCAAGACTGACATTATTAATTTAAACCCACATTTATGCTCCTGTAGAACAAACAAAATCTAGAGTGCAAGCATAACGAAGGTCTCTTTGAAGCCCGATGACATGCGAAAGGTCATTCAGATTATGAAGGATTCAAAATTTGAAGGACGGGAATGATCATTGATAAAGAACGGCAATATGTTAGACTATAATTTACAGACGTACCAAAAAGCGTCCTCTTGGAGACTACTCCTTTGTTATGTTGATACACTGATAACTCTTACATTTAATTATGATAAGGTGCATTGAAATGTTGTTTACTTGAAAACACTTTTGGGACTAAATAAAATGTGAAGGTTCTACCTTTTATATGCAGTTTGCATTAATTTAACAAATAAAGCGTGAATCATATCTTTATTTTCTATTATCACGTTTTATAATGCTACTTTATATTACTGCTAACCGACAAATATTTAAGTGGTGTTTTGTAATGTAATATAAATAATAATAGCGTTATTTTTCTATCAATTAATAAATGGGTATCTCGAAACAGAAATAAAATAAAATAAATCAATATAATTGTGCGACCCGATATGATAAAACCGGTTTAAAGTAAACGATGCCCTCCAAAAGGAGAGGACTGTTATATCATTTTCATCATTATCAGCTCATTAAACGTCCCCACCGAGGGGCACGAGCCTACCCGTAGAGGGTGATTAGGCCTTAGTCGTCCACGCGGGCCCAGTGCGGATTGGACGACTTCACACACAACCTTCGAATCTCTTCGCAGGCGTGCATGAAGGTTTCCTCACGATGTTTTCCTTCACCGTAAGAGCGTCGGATAACGTACATATATTTTTCGAAAATTCGAAAATACATTGGTACGTGTCGGGATTTGAACCTCAGCCCTCCCGGTAGGAAGGCGACAGTCCACACCACTGAGCCACCGACGCTCTACTATACTGTTATATATTCGCTTGATATTAAGATTCTGATTATCATTTAAAATACCTATAATAGCCACTACTGAACCTCTGCTTTACCTTTTATCCTGCACTGATTATTAGGTAATTATTAGGATTTGGTAATCTGATGCTAAGATTTGACGTAACGATGTTAACACTAAAGAGTCAGTTTAAAATTTATTTTGTACCTAAACGAACCTACTTGATGGTAGCTTGACCGCGAACATCAGCTACTGACAATTTTATACCAGTTATCAAGTAGTTATCCCTAAAAATATTGCAGTTGCCTTTTTACTAAAAGACGTACCTAAAGTCAAAATATCGAGAAATATCATAGCCTCTTCATCTCTGAATACAATTATACCAAAATTTAAACATTGGCAGGAGAAATAGAGGTAACATAGATGAGAATAAAGAATTAAGTACAATAGATTGCCTACTATATACCCTTGAGTTATCTTTATCAATTAAGAATCTTAAGAATTAAACCTTAAACTATTAAATGAACTTTTCTCACCTTTGCAGGGTTCACAAGAGGGGATGGCATGTTGACTGAGGTAGCAGAATCGACTAACTATACCCAACTGTCTATCGCTGAAGTTTTATACCCAGATGACGGAAACAGCCTTGTATCTAGAACGAGGCTGGTAAAAAATAGTTGGTATTGTTATCGTCGAATAGGGGCGATGGTGTATGACACAGTACACAACGGTCATTTTATTGTAATACAATACGAACATTTGAAAAAAAATTTTTTTTCAATCCAGGAGATAAGTATGTATTATTACAGAAAAAAACTTCTTGAAGAATTTGGTGTGCAAAATGAAAGTGGTTTTGAATTATAGATGCTCAGCCGCTTTCTTTTTTTGGATTTTGAAAGATCTTTAAGATATATATATATAGATATAAATTAAGAAATAGATATATACAATAAATTATTCCCACCCGATCTGAATCCTTAAACTGCAGTATTGATGTTAAAGGGTTGTAAATACATACATATTATACATAGAAAACACCCAGACCATTACAGACATGTTCATGCACACAAATGTTTGTACGGCCCGGGGATCGAACCCGGAACCCTCGGTGTTGCAGCCGCAACACCAAATGGGTCGTTAAGGTAGTGGTATCTTGGTCGGAAGATGAATGTCCCACTGCTGGGCACAGGCATTCCCACATCCCATTTTAGTATAGTAAAACACACATGTACAAATAAAGCGTCGAATTTTATCATTACAAAGCCATTACTATATAAAAGACAAAGAGATACTCGAAATTGAACACGAAAGATAACAAAGAAAACAAACAACATTTTAATATCGGTCAATACAATAAACTCTTGTGGTTAAAAGGTATTATCTCAATATAATATTGCATGCAGCACGGTGTTGCTACTTCAAAAGTCATTCGGATAACCTTTACCTATGTCTTATCCAGGGAACATTGGCCTGTTTATGACCCTTCTTAGCAACCATTTTGTTTAAATCCTTTCAATTAATTGAGGGATCATTCGATTATCTTTGTTGACCCATTCTTACTGCGAGTGCCGAAAGAAGATGAGATTTCCCAATCTTTTCTTATGATGGCACCCACGCAACACTGTCTCATTCTCATTACTTACCATTTTATAAGGTACAGCGTGGAGGTTATGGCAGATAGCCAAGCAGTTGGGTTAATTATTAATAATTAATAAATATCCACTGACATTCACATAATGCCATCTAGCCCCATGTTAAGCGCAAGCTTGTAGTATGGGTACAAAACAACAGATAAACATACTTATATACTTTTTTGTAAATACGTAGAAAACCAATACAAACAGACATGTTCATGCACACAAATGTTTGTACTGCCGGAATCAAACAGGAACCCTTGGTGTAGCAGCCGACGTATCAACGTTACACTAAATAGGTCGTCAAAATTAAATAAATAAATAATTTTTAAAAAAAGTAAACGAGATTATCTAGCTTTCCTAATAGCAAATGATGCGCTTGCCGCTAACAGATACAGTGTTGTATCGACCAATATATTCTAACCAGCCTACCTGGGACGAATATGTTAGGTCTCTTATACTCAATAATTATCCAAGCAAGAAACAAACAAAAAAACTTTATTCAAACAAATCTGTTAAAGATACTTTTGAATCGTCAATTGTTATATTATTATATTTTTATAACTCTACCACCGGTTCGGAATAAGTGGTCTGGAGGATCTGTCGTCTGGGTTGCCACAGAAATCTTCGGTGGAAGAGCCGGCAAGAAACTCGATACTCACTCTTTTACAGCGACTCTTTCCAAACATATTTACCTGTAATTCCTGGGATACTGGCACAACAGTGAATACCTATCTTGACGATTCAGTACTGAGCTTTCTATCGTGTTAATTTCATGTAATACATTCATACTTATTTCAGTTTTTGAACGTCAACTGTTGGACAAAGGCCTCATCCTTGCATCACAAGCGTAGCGTAGGATGCCCTCTGGCCCGCAGGTCCAGTGACTTGCGATTGGTGATGGCTGGATTAGGAATACGGAGGATCGGATATCTGGCGCAGAATAGGTAAAAGAGACCATTATCTAGTAATAAAATGAGAGCGGTTAAATAAGAGAGACCTCATCTAATGCTCTTCACCAGTACCGGTTTGAAGTGACCAGCGCTATGCGATTCTCAGAAACTC
>PQWD01002772.1:0-27600 GCA_019425675.1 Leucinodes orbonalis | reverse complement strand
TACCATAATAAAATACGCTGATGTTAAGGCCGAATGGGCTCGCTAGCTCAGTAAGTTGAAATAACAGCACCGATGACCATTGTAGCAAGAGAGTTCTGTTAACAAAACCGCCACATAGGCCCAGAGTGGATACGGGTACTTCCACATTCAACCAGTAGTTTTTCTACGGTGAAGACATTCATCTGGATTGTATTCCATACTCTACCGCAAGGTTTTTTATTCCAGAATCAACTGGCAGCCTATTCCACTTTCGGCCAGTAAAAAATGGGTGCATAAGTACAAAATTTGAGATTTTCAGGCTTAAGATTTCATTTCTCATAAAAGACTGCAATAAGGTCCGTAATGTTGTTTTCCAACCTCTTGTCTAGCATATTAGTAAAATATTTCAATAAAAAGATAACAATTCCATGATGATATTTCGCAAGACAATCTATTTCGTAGTCAAGGACAGTTTGAAATTGATCAATTTACAAATCAAACGCCAAAGCCGTCCAATAAGTCAATAATTAATTTTCTATTGTGCCTAGCTTATGGCAATCAAATTGAATACGTCTTAAATAACCTTATTTAGATTCGAAGGTGCTTAAATATAAATTATAATATTGATTATGATAATATTTTATGGTTTAATTCTGCTTACTTTTATTGATTGAAAGAAAGAAAGAAAAAATCTTGTTCAAATAAATCTGTTACAGATACTTTTGAATCGTCAATTGTTATTATTATCATTTTTTTGTGACTCTACCATTGATTTACTAATATAAGATACAGCACCAATTAAACTCATCATGCAGCAAAGAAGCTCAATATAACTGATAAGAAATATATGCTTTATATTAACGAATATATTTCAAATAATTAGAGATATCATTAAAGAAGTGGCCGTTAAAACTATTGCGAAAAGAAAGAGAAGGAGAAGAAGAAAATGGTGGAACACAGAGTGTGAAGATATCTTAGCTGAAAGACGGAAATACAAATGTTTATCAGAACAAGACCACCAATTCAAATCCCGGTATGAGAGCCTTAGAGGAAAAGCAAAAAATGTCATAAGGCAGGCAAAGAGACAACATCTGGATAATATAGTAAGAGATATGGAGACACTTATAACGACCAATCATACAAGAGGGTTTTATCAGGAACTTAAGTCCACTAGAAAGGGATACCAATGAGCCAGCGGAGTAAGTAGTATTTAAAATAATACTGTGTTGAGAAAATGTTCTTCAAATTTAAAAATATGTTTTTTTTTTGTAAATGTTACAATATTTTCATTAAAAAATATGACACAATACTGCACAGAAGGAAAAAATCTTAACACGTAGACAAAAACTTGAAAAGTGTTTGGGAATGTATACCAATAATAAAAATCATATTAGAAAGGTCATTCATTTATACGGGAGTGATAAACCACTGGCGACATAATACAAATAAATAAAAATGATTTATTTATCTAACACACACACAAACCTGCGCACGCCTGTAAAGAGATTCAAAGGATGTGCGTGAAGTCGGCCAATCCGCACTGGACCCGCGTGGACGACTAAGGCCTATACACCCTATATGAGTAGGATCGTGCCCCACGGTTGGGAAATACCATCAGCTGATGATAGTAGTGAATTGTCTTTGGAGTGTATTAAAAGTTATCAATTATGATGGTCAAAGCTTACGCCATTATGGAACAAACGGATCCGCTAACATCCTGTTAGGTAGTCTGAGGTCCTTATATAGGTATTTCATTAAAACAATTCGGAAACCTGAACTGGTTAAGGTGGGGGAGAAGTTGTATTTCAAGTGCTAAGGATCAGTCCGCGTAGAAATCACTAGGTGGGGTCTTCGTTCAGCAGTGGACAATTTGACTGTTATCATCATCAACAGCTCATTTGTCCCCACCGAGGAATATAGTGTACCCGTATAGGATATAGTACCTCAGTGGTCCAGTGGGCCTAGTGCAAATAGGCCGACCGCGCAGGCGTGCGCGGCGTCCTACACCCGTAAGAGCGTCGGATAAACGCACACAATTCGAAAATACATTGGTACGTGGCGGGAACAGAACCTGTATTGTCCAAACCGGAAAACAACGCCACACCAATGAGACACCGCCGCTTGAATGTAATACATAAGGCTGTAATGAAATCATAAATTTGATTTGATTTTTTTTTTCGAACTGACTACTGCTGTTGGCCGCAGTTGGCCTTTACAGCTTCACCGGGCAAGTGGCGAGCGCAGATGGCTCTCTGACATGAGCCTTCGTACAACAGTGAACAATTAAGACTGTTATAGTGATAATGAAAAGCAAAATGGACTTGACTGCAAATGAATCCTGCCTATTCTAAAACACGCCTCGTAAACGCAGTTTCGTTTCAAAAGCCTATAAAACGTTAAAACCAGCAATATCGCAACATAGGCGAGCCTTTTATCATCATACATTTCGTAATAACATTCCTAAATATACACTGCGCGCAATCCGTAGCTATTAAATGGGAACATGGCGTATATTTTTTAATAATTTGACACGCAACCGTGAAACAATGCCGTTGGATATGCCAAATGCAAATACACAGTTATTGTGTGCTACAATATGCAGTAAGTAAGCTTACCTAAAGCTTCAAGGTTTATATGGTGAAACTGCGTCAGGAATGTCAAACAATAATTTCAATAAGATTTTTGAAGCAGAATTATATTAAAACTAAGGCGCGTATTTTAAAACTGAACTCAAGCGTTTATCTACACTTAAGTAGAGTGAGAAAGGAATAGCGCTCTATTCGGAAATAGCTCCATCCTTTTCTAACTCAATTTAATTAGAGCAACGTTGAGTCTCGTAATAGAATACGGGCCTAACAGTGGTCATTTTTATCTGTATGAATGATGCTCAATAATGCCCTAGTGGCCAGGTTTCAGATGACGTCCGAACGAGTGTGTGTAATCAACCTCCCTCACACATAGGTACAAGTTAGTATATAAGCGTAGTTGTAAGTTATTTTATCATCATAATCAGCTCATTAAACGTCCCACCGAGGGGCACGAGCCTACCCGTATAGGGTGATTAGGCCTTAGTCGTCCACGCGGCCCAGTGCCAGCCAGTAATTATTGTTATAATAAGAAGGTAAAATTCATTTAAACTTTAATAATAAAGTCGCGAGTTGGTGCAGTTTGTCTGCGCAGAAAGCGGTGTACACCTCTCGACACCCCTAGCCGCCTGCCGCCGGTGTTGCGTCCCAGGGCATTACGCCGCATAGTGGATGCCCATCTAGCGGGTGGCAAGTCACCGTCTGCCTTAATTTCAAGATTGAGACATTTGATTTGGCAGGCGCCCCGCTGTCTCAATCAATAGCCCAGAAACTAGACCAGCAATTACCCTATCCATAGCCCTAATTTATTTTTTCTTTCCATATTTGCAATAGTCCTTGCACCAAGCGGGTGCTCGCTCTGTGTGTACTTCCATAGTGCAGGCAGAGCGAGCGGCCGCTCGGTGTACACATCACAACTCATTATTCTGTCTCACAAAGCCTCTACGTGTTGGACCAATGTCCCCACGCAAGCTTCAAAGGACCGGTCTATGAACCGTGAATCCTAACAGAGACTACAAATAATAATAATAAAAACGTTTATTAAGTGTTTTTTTCATAGGTACATGTGCATATAAAAGAAATCAATTATAAGTACTTAGACTAATAATATGAAGTTAAACAATCAACAATGACACTAAATTGGTCGCCACTCAGCTTATAATGTAGAGGTGCCTGCAAGACAACTCTACGCTGTTCTTCCGTGGAAACCAGTACAATTACAAGAACATAACTGTGCGCGCAGCGCAATCATCAGACCTATATTGTACATTTTTACATAAGTATCATCATCATCATCATCATCAGCTCATTAAACGTCCCACCGAGGGCACGAGCCTCCGTATAGGGTGATTAGGCCTTAGTCGTCCACGCGGGCCAGTGCGGATTGGATGACTTCTCACACAACCTTCGAATCTCTTCGCAGGCGTGCATGAAGGTTTCCTCACGTGTTTTCCTTCACCGTAAGAGCGTCGGATAACGTACATATATTTTCGAAAATTCGAAAATACATTGGTACGTGTCGGGATTTGAACCTCAGCCCTCCCGGTAGGAAGGCGACAGTCCACACCACTGAGCCACCGACGCTCTAAACCTAGAATTTTAAAATAGCAAATTAACAAGTGTGCCTCATCGCTTAATAGCAAAACGCCAGTATTATAATAATAATAGTTTCTAGTTTGAATGTGCCTCAAATTACCATAACAGCATCTAAATAATCTTCTGACAAGATAACACATGAGCTTTCAGCTGGACTCTAAAAGCTCTTGCACTATAACGCGTCACAGAAAGAGTCAAAAAACAAACGCACAAGCAAACTATTATATCAATATGACATGACGTAGCGAACGACTTGATTATGAATGAAAATTCTGCCCAACTGACGCGATGGCTCAATGGTGTAGAGCGTCGGTGGCTCAATGGTGTGGACTGTCGCCTTCCTACCGGAAGGGCTGAGGTTCAAATCCCGACACGTACCAATGTATTTTCAAATTTTCGAAAATATATGTACGTTATCCGACGCTCTTACGGTGAAGGAAAACATCATGAGGAAACCTTCACGCACGCCTGCGAAGAAATTCAAAGGTTGTGCGTGAAGTCGTCCAATCCGCACTGGGCCCGCGTGGACGACTAAGCCTAATCACCCTACATGGGTAGGCTCGTGCCCCTCGGTGGGGACGTTTAGTGAGCTGATGATGATGACGCGATGGGCAGAATTTTAAAATTATCATTCAGCGATGGTCAAATGGTTAATAATGTTTCACTTTAATAATCAAATAATACTAAAGTCACCGATACAAGAGCTCTATCAAATATGGTTGAATTCTCGTAAGTAACATTAACACCAAAAAATATTGACATTCTGTAGTTTTGATTACTTCGATCGGGGCCGATAGACAAGAATGAGTAGGCATTCTCTAAGCAATCATATCAGATGAGTCATTGTTCAAATATGTCGCAATTTTAGCCAAGCACCTTCGTGGGCTTCTTTATTAAAACATAAATTACAAAAGGTATACACAAAACTTTTATATTAGGTTAGTCTTTTATAGTATCATTCAACGTATAATATTTTTAACCTATGTGTCACCTCGATTTAATATCCATCAGCATAAATGACCGTCTGGCTAAAAATTCAGACTATTCGAGACTACATTCCACATTTATTGGTAGTCATAAACCGAAGTAGTGTAGTAGTGTGGCTGCTCGATAAGCCACTATCGATAGTCTCTCTCTCTTTTCAACCTATCGCAGTCCACTGCTGGACGTAGTTCTCCATTTTGCGCCAATATCCCGGTCCTCCGTTTTTCTTATCCAGCCTCCACCAGCGACCTTTCGCAAGTCGTCAGTCACTCGGGCCGGAGAGCGTCCTACGCTGCGCTTGCCAAGACGCGGTCTCCACTCCAATATTCGTCTGTTCCAACGGCCATCGGTTCTGCGACATACGTCACAAATTTTGTTGATATATTATTTATCTATAATTGGGCAAAAGCAATATCGAAATTAACGATACTATTGAAAGTTCAATAAGCCTATAACGGCCACCTGCAGGGCACAGGCCTCTCCGCACAGCATGACTATGAGAAGATTAAAATGACAAAAATTACTAACAATACACAGAAATTGAAATCTTATTGGAAGTATCTATAGTATCGTTAGATCTACCGATATACATAGGTAGAGGTCGGTGGCTCAATGGTGTGGACTGTGGCCCTCCTACCGGAGGGCTGAGGTTCAAATACCGCTACGTACCAATGTGTTTCGAAGTTATATGTACGTTATCCGACGCTCTTACGGTGAAGGTAAACATCGTGAGGAAACCTTCACGCACGCCTGCGAAGTGAATCAAAGGTTGTGTGTGAAGTCGTCCAAACCGCATTGGGCCCGCGTGGACGACTTAGGCCTAATCACCCTATACGGGTAGGCTCGCGCGCCTCGGTGGGGACGTTTAATGAGCTGATGATGATAGGGAGATTATGCTTTATTGTACAATTTAACACAGTAACAATTGATAGTATAGAAACAATGGATTTTTAAACAGTACTAATGGCGGCCTATTTCTAATAAATCTTTTCCAGGCTTCATATACATAAAGAAGCATAATATAAAAGAGAAGGAAGGCGGTTTAACTGCAGAAAGTACATAATTGAAATCACACAAAAAATAAATGCAGTTATTTGCATTTATTTTTTGCATGTGCATAAATAAACAAATACACGTTTATATGATACCATAAGCAAACATTAAATTAAATACCAATTGTAATTACATAAAAATATATAAAAGAGAGAAACTATTCTAATGAGAAATAATATGAAAGCTATGGTAACATAGCGATGTAATAGCTGATTGTCGGAGTTATCAGGTTTTATCGATACTTGTACTATCGATGGTTCGGCACTTCACCGAAATGCCGCACATCCAATTAGAAATATGTGAGGCCATAATCTCTGATGTTAGCAATAATGCTTTTATGTGTGAAAGATGTGTCTTATTTGGATTCAAATCTCAGCAGACCCTTAAAGCTTGAATACCTAGTTAGTGTGCATGTTTGGGTTGATCAATTTTATAGTCGCTGTAATAGCTTGATGATATAAGTCAAAACATATGTCAAATATCGACCCATTTGGTGTAATTGAGACGTGGGCTCTTACACCAAAAGTTCCGGGTTCGATCCCTGGGCTATACAAACATTCGTGTGCATGAACATGTCTGTTTGTATTAGTCTGGGTGTTTTCTATGTCTAATATGTAAGAAAATAGGTCTTAAAATATTATTTTTAGTTTTGCTTCGTCCATTATATTAATATGTGTGGGATATCAGGTATGAATAATTGTGATTTATTTTTAGGTATCCATAACCAAAGTATTTGGCAACTATTTGCTCTTTGCATTATCAACTACATCTTTTCTTTCTTTCTTTCTTTTTTTTATGTTATAAGTGTACAGGACGGTCTGAACGCTCACCTGATGGTAAGTATACGCCAGACCTTGACAGAGCGGTATTAAAGGAGACCAACAACTGACAGACAGTTATTATCCTCCATCAATGCCGCACTGCGCCCGTCACCCGAGACAACAGATGTTAGGTCTCTTAAACCCGGTAATTTCACTATATATATGTTTTAATATCGTCATACGCGTGTTCTACAAATATACAAGTTTTATATTATAATGCTTTTATCTCATATCCCCCACTTACCCTAAGCAGCTAAGCCAAACATATTTTTTCAACTTATTTTACGAGATACTGAAATATCAAAGGAGGAAAAATGTTATCATTTATTGTATAACGAAACTTTTTCTGGATTGTTATCCAGTTGGATCAAACACAATTATTCCAAGAAACAGTTTACTGATTTCGTCTGGGGTTCCTTAACAATTAGCGCGCTACGCTTACTATATCTATGCTTCTCATACGGATGGGACTCGAGTTAATATTTGATGGCCCATTTGGTGTAATGGTTAAGACATAAAAATATGTGTTAAGACGTCGACTACTACACTAAGTGTTCCGGGTTCAATACCCGGGCAGAAAAACTTTTATGTGCATCACCATGTATGTTTGTATTGGTCTGGGTGTTTTCTATCTATAATTATTATTATGTATACAAAATTATATATTTTTATAAAAAAAGTAAATATTCATGCTTATCCGTTGTTTAGTACCCTCATAACAGGCGAGATGCTTAGTTTGGGACTAGATGGTGCCGTTTGAATGAATGGATATTTATATTTAAATAAAATCACTCCTGATTTTATCCAAATATCCTCCACTACAAGACATTTAAAGTTGTCCTTCCATTACTAAAACAAAATATCAGGAGACAGTCAAATACGTGAGTCTACGAGATGAACAATTACCATCAGTCAACACTACACTTTAGTATAAATGTGAAAGCGATATATTTTGTCGACAAACTCGAAAGACAATTGAAATAATTGCTCCCCTTTCCAGCCATCACTCTCGCGAGTATATGCCATTTAATATTCAATCACGCTGGAAAACTCAATCGTAAGTAATGATCGTTCAGAATTACGATCTTGACAAAGCTCCAATTGTAATTGAGCAATAAAACGTAGCACAACATTTCGGTAAATCTGCTAAACGCTATTATGTCACGGGAGCTTAAATCTTTTCATAATTTGACGATGATTTTCTGACTTAAAAAAAAACAAGGTTAATCAATTCGACCGTATATGTGCTTTTTTATGTTTGTTTGCGGAAATTTTCGTCGTTTATTCTGTAATTATTTAATAGGATATTATAAAAGAAGGTTACTTGCTCTGTTATAGAATGTTATGGTTGCTTGTAGATTTTAGTGATAAATTCAATTAGACTTTCATAAGATTTCTTTATCCCCTCTCGATCAGAGTAATACGGCCTCACAGAAAACCAGCGTAAAAAAACATGGAACTTTTTGAACTGGTTATTTCTGTACATAATGGTTCATTGAATAAAATAAAAAAGCATAAGATACTAAAGAAAATTGGTATCACCGTCATCAACATTTGCATGACTAAAGATCCGAGAAATACCTTGCCCGCCCTTAAATGAAAATACGCCCTATTTTAATGACTCTACGTCATGTCGCTCCTCCTTTTTAGATAAATTTATTAGTTAGTTTTGTCGTAAATGAAATCGGCTTGTTATTAACCGATCTTTATTGACCAATGGGAGTCACCTCTCTATTTAAGGTGGGTGACTATCCACAAGAATTGAATAAATAATGTAATTGTATTTCCAAACATTAGTTTTGTAAGGAAATTGTTACTAACTTTTTATATGGGCTTACATATTTATGTATGTATGGCTTATGCCTGAAATAAACGTTTTGAATTGAATTAAGCTCATGAATTAATTCCCCAATTAACGTAAAGTACAAGATTTCATCCCAAATATGACATTAAAGCCATAACGTTAATTTTACAGCGTACTCGTATAAATTAACTTGATTATCGCCCTCCATGGTAATGACGTCATTACGCCCAAAATGACGCCGATCAAAGTCGTCATCAATCACTAGGCTTGCTTGATTTATAACTTATTTGCACGTTCGATCTGGAATAGTGCAGTTAAATCATTGGATAGATCCTAAATCAACTGATGAGCGTTGTAATTAACCTTGTGCAAACGTCTGTTTCCCTCGTGTGGGTTTGTTTGACCTTGTTTACTTTCAATGGGAACAATAATAATAATATATTTCTTCTCATTACAACCAACAATCAACCTCCTGATCTTCTGTTGAAATGATATTTCTTAAAGTATTTACTTTTAATACAATATATTATTACCTATTACATTTTAGTGCATTTTTAAAATTGCTGTCTGTTTTTCACCAGCAGTTCGTGAGATTATCGCCTTAAACCAAGCCAGAAATAAATAGTTGAGAATTAATAAATGAATGAGCATCGATAACTAAAGTTCTGCCTCTAAATTTTAGGAGAATTAAATTTAATCATTCCAAAATAGAACACAAAAATTTACGTATCCTTAGTGCTCATATAAACGCACTAACTAGAGTAAGACGTTATGTTGTAATCATAATAACAGCTCGCAGAATCAGCGATTTAAGCCAAGTTTTAATTAAATTTCGTTGGTATCTGTTTAGGTGTTTTCGTTTGTGAGCAGTACACTCAGCGGCATGTGAACATGTGTGAAACGGTTATTTTACACGTCCTTACCTTTTTTGGTAAAAACTGACATTTACATAACTGTAAACACACATTTACATAATATCTGTCCACAGTAACCTACAAAGTTGTGTTTTGTATATTTTAGCACTAGACCTTTTTATTACAAAGATGTCAAAATGTATTCTCCATTTTGCTGATATTCACTTAAGCTTAGATTTAGTAAACAATGTTTTTTAAGAATATGCAAACCCATGTACCCGTGTGTGACCAGAAAATATGTGTTGAAGCATGTATCTTCACCAAATACATCATTAAACATCCTCATATAAACAGCCGATAGATGTGGTCAGTTTCATAGCAAGAACCATTAAACGTAACGGTTTTACCCTTAACCTTTTAAGCGTTCTTCAAATAGCTTTATTTATTAATGTTTGCTCTCTACTCGAAATAACTACCACTGTTCACCATGGGTGGCGCTCCCCCAGGGTGCAATTAATGGGTAGTTAAAATTTATAAGACCAACTTAAGCCCTCTGAACTAAACGAAACATTATGGACGATACTTAAGAATTATGTAAGATAAAAATAATGTTCACTACATATGTGGATTTGTCTTAAGAATGAACCGCATTTTTCCATTTTCTTCGCATGAATATCAATACTTCTTATCTGATAATTCAATTAAGGAAAACTAAAACTGAGCGTCGGTGGCTCATTGGTGTGGATTGTTGCCTTCCGATCTGGAGGGCGCAGGTTCCAATCTCGCCACGTACCAATGGGTTTATACACCCTCGTGCCCCTCGGTGCGGAAGTTATATGAGTTAATGATGATGATGAAAATACTACTTTTGTAAATTCATTGTCATAGTTGCATTACTATAGCTCCGCTTTTCTCATCCAGCCTCCACCGGCGACATTTCGCAAGCCGTCGGGTCTTTCAGTTTGCCGCAGGGATTTTATATATTTATTTTCGCAGATTTGGATAAGCCATGAAAATAGACAACTGCACCAGGTAACAACTTAACTTGTAGGTACCGTACTAATATTGTTATATTTTGTATATGATACTTAGAAAAAATGAACTAACTGTGTACAATCTCACTCAAAAAGTGTCTGCGGCAAAATTCTGCCAATCGCGTCGGTTGCGTAGAATTTTCATTCATAATCACGTCGCTCGCGTCATGTCATAATAACATAGAAGTAGCTCGTGCTTTTGAATTTGTACCCTTTCAATGAACCGTTAAGGTCAACATTTAGTTGAAAAATTTTGTGTTATAAATATGACAGTAAATAATAAATAAAAAATCTTTATTTATCACATAACAATTATAGAAAACATACATCAATCGAATTCAATATTCGTGTGATCGGGAGCCCAAACTAGGGTGACCCTGTGTTTCGGGACTCCAAGTCTCACCTGTAATCAAATAATGTAATCGTAAGCTGTGTGTATGTGTAACAAAATATCTTTTGTTTGGTTTATTTTGTCGGATCAATTCAAATTTGAAAACCATGACAAGCAAATAACAATTTCGTTGTCTAAAGGGATTCAAAGCAATCTAACAATAATATTATATCAAGTGTACTTGCCTCCTACCTTGAATATTCGCTGCAGTGACTGCAACTCTGTTTGCTATACAACGAATTCCTGCGTTTCCGACTTGTTACAGGATGGGTATGCACCCATTATTATATTTGTTGAAATGGCTTTATTATATTAATATTTTATTTTAGTTGAACTATATACTGATATATAAAAATAAATATCCACTGACATTCACACAGCGCCATCTAACCCCAAGTTAAGCGTGAAGCCTGCATTATAGGTACTAAACAACGGATAAACATACTTAAATACTTTTTTTTCGTAAATACATACATATCATACATAGAAAACACCCAGACCATTACAAACAGACATGTTCATGCACACAAATGTTTGTACTGCCCAGGGATCGAACCCGGAACCCTTGGTATTGCAGCCGACCTCTCAACTGCAACACCAAATGGGTCGTCCAGATGGCGCTGTGTGAATGTCATTGTATACATATTTATTATTATTTATTACTAAGGGGCCTCTTAAATAGGCTTAAAGTTGCTCAACGTGCTATGGAAAGGGCTATGTTAGGTGATTCCCTACGCGATAAGATCCGGAACACGGATATCCGTAGGAGAACTAGAGTGACCGACATAGCCCACAGGATAAGCAAGTTGAAGTGGCAGTGGGCAGGGCACATAGTGCGTAGAACCGATGGCCGATGGGGCGGAAAGGTTCTCGAGTGGCGTCCGCGTAACGGAAAACGAAGCGTAGGCCGACCCCTAACCAGATGGTCTGATGATCTGGTTAAGGTGGCAGGTAGCAGATGGATGTCAACTGCAAGGGATCGGTCCGCGTGGAAATCATTAGGGGATGCCTTCGTTCAGCAGTGGACTTTCTAGGTTGTAATGATAATGATTACGGAAGTAAAAATTATGTTGTGCGATCTTCAAATAGATTATACTAACCACTACGCTGTAAATTACCTCAACTCCTATAATTTCTGCTCGCCTTTGATGTATACTGTTATTAATTTTGTACCTCCCAATAGTATAAATAGCTTTGTTAGCGTCTAGGTAATTAAACTGAGGCAATAATTGAATAACGTGTAATGCAAAGCATTTCCCGACACAGTTCACAATAATACCTTTCAATACAATGTCACAAGTTGACTTTCTTCGGCTTCACCGTACCGGTGAGTTGAACTCCTTTGATTCCTTTGTTAACACTATATAGGTCAGTGGTAATGGATAAAAGTCGACTTTGTATTAAGTAACAACACACTTAGGTGGGGGGAGGGGCAAAATGGCCGCTTTGTGCAATTCCTATTAGATTCGTAATACGATTCAGAGTTGAAATCAGAAAATGGTCACTTAGCGAGCGATTTATATAATGAATCGGATTCAATTCATATTCGGCAATTGCAGAGGATCTGCCGTACATTCAGGAAATGCATTGCATTTAGCCATAGATATAGGATATACAGCGCGCTAATTCTAAATCTATGCATTTAGCAATATTGCTTGTTTTGGCCTTTTCAGAGCGGAAAATGTACCAACTTCTATTTCAATTTTGATTTGTGCTAGTTGCATGTGTGTTTAATTCGTGCGTAGAACCGATGGGCGATGGGGCGAAGTGGTTCTCGAGTCGCGGACATGGTTAAGGTGGCGGGAAGCAGATGGATGTCAACTGCTAGGGATCGGTCCGCGTGGAAATCATTAGGGAAGACTTCTGTCAGCTGTGGACATATAAGGCTGTAATGATGATGATGTGTTCAATTATAGTGAACGTGAGAAGAAAATAAATATAATAAAATAAATATGTACAGACATTCACACAGCGTGCAGCATCATCTTGACTCAAACTAGCATTAGCCTGGAATATGGATACTAAACAACGGATAAACATGCTTATATTTTTTAAATACATACATATTATTCATAGAAAACACCCAGACCAATACAAAAAGACAATTGTTTATACTGCCCGGCAATCGAACCCTAAAGATAGGTTGTCAAAATGATTCAATAAAAATGTAGCAACCTATTCTCTTGATAAACATCCAAATTAATGAATAAATAACGTTTCGCAAATGGAGCAGGTAACGCGTGATTTGCGTAATAAATTATAAATAGCTAATTGATGGCGAAATTAAGGTGCGCGGTGTTAGAAGATTAATGAGAATTTCGAGGAAGCTCTTATGGCACACCGCCACACAAGCGCAAACTATAATAGAATGTTCTCTTATAATGTGACGTTAGTAGCAAGTTTCGATATCATCATATTATTTATTTATTTATTCGTATGGTATTTTATCTTCACTAAATTGCTTCCAATAACATGCAAGTTTACTCTTATAACTACAAGCGAATATCTAAGTTCTTCACCCATCATATTATCAGCATCACCAGAAAATATTTAAGCAACTTAAATATTTTTTCCCTAAGAACGTATCGTTTTATCACCTTTCCCGCAGCAGGTGATTATAATCCAGTAACTATGGTAAGCCTCAAAGCTGCAAGCTCCACTATGAAAAGAATTTCTTAAAAAAATCCAAGAAAAGTTCCTTGGAGCACACCATCAAAGAGAAGCTGAATGCAAATCTGCAGAGCAAACTGTAGAATGCGAGCCTTCATCACAGCGACGGGATGTGTGCCGTGGAAATGAGCAAATGTTTGCATTTATGTGAATGCATTCAGTTGCCTTTCGTATTGTGTACATCATTATTCCACGATTCGTACTAGTATGTATGGAGTTCCGTGCTCATTAAGCAGTAGATGTGGCTGAGAAGATTCGAATCTAAAGGATCCAGTATTAATATTATATGCATGTCATAAATATTTTAATTTTAAGTGCATATTTGAACTCTGATATTTAGTCAAGTTACTTTCTAACACAGGTTTATCTTGCTTAAATGAGGATCGAAATCACTAAAAAGTAAAATTTATATTGAAATAAAAATGTTTTACTCATATTTATTTATTACCGTCAAAGTTTGCTATCGGTAAGTTGTAGTAGCAGTGGGACCGATTGGCACTGATATTCTCTGGAGCTGACGTGTTCTGGAATGGAAAGCACAAAATGACAAGCATATTGTAGGACTTTAAGATGGATTGACAAAATTACTGGGTTAAGGGGACAAAAACCAGTCGTCTGGGTGATTGCACATACAGTGATGACAGTAACTCATTATATTTACGCCATTGGTGGTGGTGCGACATACGTAACCAGCCCACTGCCACTTCAACTTGCTGATTCGGCGGGCTATGTCAGTAAATTAAGTTCTCTTACGGATTAAATCATTTTAAATCTTATTAAGACTAAGAGCGTTGCGCGTTGTGTGACTTCGAACTCGTGAACCAATCCGACAGTCAGTGTCCATGTCTCAGCTGCGTATGCTAGCACGGGTAGGATTCATTGCTCAAAGACTTCTGTCTTTAGGCATTGGGGAATCGTTGACGTTAGGACAAGACGTTACACTCCACTTAAGTCTGAACAACGCAAACTACAATCCATACATTTGTTCATACACAAACATACACGTCGATTTATAGGAGCAGACCTCGTAATAATAATTCCCTGGTCGCGTCTCGTACTTAATTTGACTTCACGACCGCCGTAAAAACGGGTCCTTGTTTATCAGTGCGGTCACGCCGCGCCAATGAACATTATGATACACCTTTGTACTGAGTTACTTAGTTAGTAGTATTTTCATTGATATAGTTCTCATATGAATTTGGACAAGACGAAAGTAATTTTCAATGACCATGTCATACGTCCATAGCGTGCTTCTCGAAGTTGGCAAGAATACGTTTACTTGGCCCAAACTATCCAACTTGGCCGACACAATTTCGAGATGGGAGCTAGTAGGAGGGTACAGTTTGACTGGGCGGCATTCGGTAAGTTACGTCAGGTCTTCGACGACGATTCCGCAATCATTAGACAAGTCTTTGAGCAATGCCTACTCATACTAACATACGCAGCTGAGGCGTGGACAATGACTTCGGATTAGTTTCAAATTTAGTTACGCAACGGGTAATCGAGCTCACTATACTCGGGTCTTTTTTAAGAAGTCTCTAAAACTAAAGTTATCGACATAGTCCACCGGATCAGCAGGTTGAAGTAGCAGTTGGATGGTCACGTATGTCACAGAGCCGATGGCCGTTGGAGCAGACGATTTCTGGAGAGTAGACCGCGTATTGGCAACCATAGGGTAGGACGCCCTTCGGCCCCCTGGATTGATGACTTGCGAAAGGTCACTGTGGTGGGTGGATAAGAAAAGCTAAGGACCGGGATATATGGCACAAAATTAAGGAGCCCTATGTTCAGCAGTAGAATATAACAGGTTGAAGCGATATATATACATATATCTAAGCAATTTAACGCCTTCATCACTAGGGATTCAGACACAATGGAAACTTGGGGTTGAGACCGCGTCATGGTAAGCGTAGCGTAAGATGCCAGATTAATTGGTGGAGCCTGGATGAAGACCAGGATCATCATCATCAGCATATATACGTCCTCACCGAGAGGCACGAGCCTACCCGTATAGGGTGATGAAGACCAGGATATCTAGCTCAAAATAGGGGAGACCTATTTTTATTATGGAGCCTTTGTGATCGATTTGTTGTAGGAGGCTATAGGCTTGTAGCTAGGTATTACTTCTATTGTCAATTGGTCTAAGCGCCGATTTCAGATCACAGCGTGTATAATGGCTGCAAATGTTACGGATAGACCACAAATTGAGGTCACGTTGTGCAATTTTTATTTCGGTTAATTCAGATTCCATGATTAAACCTGCAATGTAGTAGAAATAAAGATGCTTTCGTGCTTTAGAGGGTGTAAAGCAAACTGAATTTGACCGGAGCATGGGCTGATTAAGTAAACGCTTGCAAAGTTACTCACATACATTTTTTTATGAGAATATTATATCAACAGAGAGGACATTACCAAGACTCCACTTTCATATGTACTCTGTTAATTATTTTACACATTTAACAGCCAACCAACGACCCATGTCAAGCCAACTTGTTTTCATGTTTACCAACGGCATTGTATTTAAAAATAAACATTTATGTCTGTTTCGGGAATAACTTGTAACGAGATATTCTTTTTCATAATTTTATCAGCCATTTTAACAATTTATTCAAAAAAATAATTGTATAACAATCCCTTCTCCTGTCTTTTACAGTTGATGATAGAAATTGGTGATGATGGAGTCAAAATTGGTGTCAGAATTTTGAATCCACTGATGCCAGAATTTAGTTTTTTTGTATATGTGAGCCGCCAGGATAGTCGGTTTGATATGTCTTTCGAAGGACGGAGGTTCCAAAATGAAAATACGGTCACCCATCATTTTCCAGATTTACACTGCCATGCCGTACATTTATATAATCATAATACTAAATTATTCTTGTTTCACCAGATTAATCAAAATCAATCAATGACATAACTTATGATCATTACATTTAAATGATAAATCGATGTGCAAATTTGATTGCCCGGTGAAGCTGTAAAGGCCATCTGCGGCCTATAGTAGTCAGTGCGAAAAAAGTGAAAATCATGATATTCTACTTTATAAATGTATCATTTCAATGAGATTTTTCACGTGGACAGGTACTTCTTTAACATAAATTGTATTTTTATATGTTTAGAATTTTTCTTAATGATATTGAAATTTCGTTTTGATTTTAATCTATTGAATATTATAATTTAAGTATTTTCTTTTAATTTAAATGAGAAATTAGAATTTTAAATGAGTTGTCATATTATGTATGTATGTAGCCTGAAAATAAACTAATTTTATTTATAATACATTAATTAAATGATATGATAATCAGGACTTATTATATTATAGAATCTATATTTAATTTTCTTGGTGTTTAAATACGTCTGCTTCAATACAGAGAAGCTATAAATCATCAAAGAAATATCAACACAAAATCCCGTTCGAGAACTTTCCAGAAAAACAATCATATGCCCTGAGCGGCCGTTATTAAATGCTGGTTCCACGGGAACGACGTCATAATTAAGGGTCGCTTTTTAAACAAAGATTAAATTGATATACGACGTGTCGGACGTGCATCCGAGGGGCGAGCCTACCGTGTAGGGTGATTAGGCCTTAGTCGTCCACGCGGGCCCAGTGCGGATTGGACGACTTCACACACAACCTTCGAATCTCTTCGCAGGCGTGCATGAAGGTTTCCTCACGATGTTTTCCTTCACGTAAGAGCGTCGGATAACGTACATATATTTTTCGAAAATTCTAAAATACATTGGTACGTGACGGTATTTGAACCTCAGCCCTCCCGGTAGGAAGGCGACAATCCACACCACTAAGCCACCGACGCTCAGTGGACGTGCTCAAACGAACCTTAATTACAGACCTTTTAAATTCACAGTTCTAAATTAGCCGGTGTGGTTCGGGCTTGTAACATTTTGTGCATTATTCTGTACTTTGGGCACGTGAAACCCTAACGTGTATCAAGTGACATTCGACGGCCCATTTGGTGTTGCGGTGAGACGTCTGCTGCAACACCAAGGGTTCCGGGTTCGATCCCCGGGCAGTACAAATATTTGTGTGCATGGACATGTCTGTTTGTAATGGTCTGGGTGTTTTCTTTGTGTAATATGTATGTATTGACAATAATAAATGTATACAACTATGTTTATCCGTTGTTTGATACCCATAATACAGGCTTGACGCTTAACTTGGGGCTAGATGGCGCTGTGTGAATGTCAGTGGATATTTATATTTATTAATATGCAAAGTGTGATTGTTCTGCATTAATGCATACTATTGAATGAATGGTTCTGCGTTACTATTGAGTGAATGGTCTACTTATTTGCCTACCCATAAAATCATCATCATCAGCTCATTACACATCACTACCGAGGGGCACGAGCCTATCCCGTATAGGGTGGATAGGCCTTAGTCGTCAACGCGGGTCCATTGCGGATTTGGCGACTTCACGCACAACCTTTATATCTCTTCGCAGACGTGCGCAGGTTTCCTCACTATGTTTTCCTTCACCGTAAGAACATCATATTATATAATTTTGAAAATTTCAAACACATTAGTATGTTGCAGGATTTAAACCGAAAAAATAATAAAAAAGGCCCATATATATCACATAAAGCGTTACAGTTTCAACAGTCTCTTAAAATATCCAACTCACACGTCGTCAAAGTTTTAAAAGCCAACCGTTGGAGAGGGTTGCTAATTAAATATGGCGTTTACACACACTCAGAATTGATATGCTGCTGAAGTCTGGTTAAGGAGAATAGGTACCAAGTAGGTAATGTAACAATTGTATCGGAAACATCGCTATTGCATTTCAAAAAGCAGCCTTACTTATTGAGATTTTAAGTGTTAAACACAAACCTGTTAATGCTAAGTAGTAAAATATAAAGTATTCTTTTACTGTTAAGTTTGTACGAGTATGCTTTCACTATTAAGTTTTCTTAGTTGCTTATTTTTCAACAGGTTACGCTCTTGCTACCTTTTGACCACCATCGTCGTCTATACATGACAAGCACTTGCGTGTTATGTACGCCAAATTCATCTATACGTGACAATAAACGGACTCCGAAAAATGTAAACGTGTTAAAAAACAATTAGTGGTTACTATATTTTTCGTAGGTATTTTTATTTATTTTGCGCTGTGGCGTCCAGGGCAAGCAATGAGTTTATAGCGAGGGGTTCAAAAGGTTAATTATCAATTTTGCTATGTACTTAAGTACCTAATTGAAACATTTTACTATGTTAGAGTCGGTGTTTTTGTATGGCTCTATTTTTTCAAGTGACATAGTTAGCCTATTAAAAACCTTCCCCTTTACAGTACTAGCATTAATATTAAGACCATTAACGGCATTCAAGGCCTATATAAAGGTTTCCCTGACGCAATAGGGTTCATGAGTCGGCGGGTTAGGTCTTGGGGGAGTAATATTTCTGATAACTTTCCGTTGGATAAACTTTCGAAACTTTTCATTAATTTTATAAGTACAAGGCTTGATTTGGGATCAGCTTATGCGATAGTAAGAGATAATAAAGAGAATGTATTTATTTTTAGAAATTAAGTTGTATACATAGATTATCAAAGTTATGGTGTATATCCCATTGACGACCCATTTGGTGTTGCGGTTGAGACGTCGACTGCAACACCAAGGGTTCCGGGTTCGATCCCAGGGCAGTACAAACATTTGTGTGCATGAACATGTCTGTTTGTAATGGTCTGGGTGTTTTCTATGTGTAATATGTATGTATTTACAATAATAAATGTATACAACTATGTTTATCCGTTGTTTAATACCCATAATACAGGCTTCACGCTTAACTTGGGGCTAGATGGCGCTGAGTGAATGTCAGTGGATATTTATTTATTTATATCCGTAGTTTATTAATCATCATAGTACAAGGAGCTCAAATAGGAGGGACACAGCGCTGAATATTAGTGGTATTTATTTAAATATTATTAGTTCAGTTTTTACCATCAGCTCATAACACGTCCCAGCCGAGGGGCACGTGCCTACCCTTAAAGGCTATACTGTAAAGGCCTTAGTCGACCACGCGGGCCCAGTGCGGATTGGCCAACTTCGCGCACTCCTTTTGAAATTCTTCGTAGGCGTGCGTTGGTTTTCTCACGATTTTTTCCTTCATCGCAAGACTGTCGAATAAACGTACACATAATTTCGAATATTCGAAAAGACATTGGTATGTGGCGGGATTGGAACCTGCACCCTACAGATCGGAAGGAGACAGTTCATATCGATGAGCTTCCTATATCATATCTGAATTTTGAAAATTGCATGAAACTCAGTCAGAGATCCAGATTATGAGAACAAAAAACATTCACATACCTAAAACAACAAATGAAAGAGTAAATTTGCGGAACTAATTAAGTAACTTTTCTGTCAAAGCCTTTTACAGATTCCAGAATTCTAGGATATACCAACACAGTATATAACATTAATATAGACCCCCACGTCAGGATACGTGTAGGTCGTATCAATTTGTTAAAACCTTTCCTCCGGCGTTTGTAATTAGTAAAGCGCTTCCTTCCAACGTTTTAATTCGCTTTGCATAAAAAACAACGCCGTTTTAAAATTCTATTCAGCGAAGTTTACGATTGAAATTTCGTTTTACTAAGACGAATAAGAGCGTCTGTGGCTTAATGATGTGGCCAGTTGCCTTCCGATCGCGGGCGGAAGTTCAATACCCGCCACGCACCAATACGAATTTTCGAAATTACATGTACGTTATCCGTAGGTGGTATTATATGTAGGTGAGGAAACCTGCGCACGCCTGCGAAGAGTTTCAAAGGTTGTGCTTGAAGTCGGCCGACTAATACACCCATTACGGGTAGAATTGTGCCCCTCAGTGGCGACATTGAATGGGCCCATGATGATGAATAAGAATGAACATTTTCTGAACTATAAGTACGATATATAATATTTAAAAAAAACTGCTAGAGATTGGCCCGTATGAAAATCATTATGAAAGGTTTACTTTCTGCAATAAATATTTAAGACTGAAATGATTATGTCAATGAAAGGAAAAGTCAATGTGTTTACCAATGCAAGTTCATAATTATACAATGTTTAAAAAAAATTAACAGATTTTAAATAAATAAATTCATATTGTTATATAAATATTTAAATAAATATATCCACTTACATTCACAAAACGCCATTTAGCCCCAAGTTAAGCCCCAAGGTAGCGTGAAACTTTTACTTTTCCGGGTACAGAACAAGTGATAAATATAAATATGACCTTTTTTTTGTAAATAGATACATAGTGTACATAGAAAACACCCAGACCATACAAACAGACATGTTTATGCACACAAATGTTTGTACTGCCCGGGGATCGAACCCGGAACCATTGCTCTACCATTCCACCAAACGTGTCGTCGGGGTTTATGTCTACAAAGTGAACACCATACAATTGCGACGTAATGCTTACACGCATTTAAACCAATAAACAATTACAAGGTACGAACTACTTCACTCTGCAGCTCTTGAAAACAATTGAAATCAGTTTACGACCACTCACAAAATGGAGTTAGCGCCAGTGATTGTTCCTCCAGAGGGATCGACAGGAAATTCCGCTTAACGAGTTCCCAGGCCCCGGAGACTACTCGTCGATCAAACTTTAAATTTACTATGGCACCGTCGCACTAAGTTTCAAATGACCATCTCTGGAGATACGGGTCATGCTTTATGCTGATTTTCCTGCTTCATTAATACTTGATTTATTTAATGAGTGTCGGCTCAATGGTGTGGACTGTCGCCCTCCTACCGGGAGGGCTGAGGTTCAAATCTCGCCACGTACTAATGTTATAGTACGTTATCCGACGCTCTTACGGTGAAGGAAAAACATCGTGAGGGAACCTGCGCACAACTGCGAAGAGATTCAAAAGGTTGTGCGTATGTCGTCCAACCCGCATTGGGCCCGCGTGGACGACTATAGCCCAATCACCCTACACGGGTAGGCTCGTGCCCCTCGGTGGGGACGTTTAATGAGCTGATGATGAATACTTGATTTTGCTGCTTCTGATCTTGGTACACAAAATTTGGATTTGATTTTAATACTCGGTACAATATCCGATATCCTGGCATAAGATTTGATTTACAAAGGACACATACAGAGAGCCATCACGTACCAATTTACGTGGAATTTTGATAATGGGTACTTAACAACTTATTTAAATACGTATATATTATTATACATAGAAACATGCATACCAATATAAACAGATATGTACACAGTCATGCACACATTGGCATATCCGATATTACAATAATTATTAATTTTTGCCATAAAAATGTCCATTTGGAGTACTAAAACTATTAGGTGCTTATTGATATACCTTCCGATATGGAAGGTATATCCGATATATCCGATATCGAAATCGATCTACGTTTATCCGACGCTCTTGCGGTAAAGTAAAATATCGTGAGGAAAAACTTTTTTACAGTCTTTAGGTAATTATTATTTTTAAAATAAACCCTACCAGAAAGCTTTCTGACAGCTGAATTCGTATGAAGACCAATTTAAAGTATTAACAGAATTGTTCTAGTTTCTCTGAAGCGCTGTACAACTTAAATCCCAGTTGGTTATGAATCTGCCGACTGTAAGCCTCGCTCTTTTATTGCCTGGATTAAGAGCCTCAAGTTTCACTACAACTCGGCTAGCTCAGACGTATTTCGTTCTTCAGGTTCTCTTGGAATTAATACTTAAAATTTGTTTCTGGATTGTTAATAGAAATACAAATTTAAACACATATGAATGGTTTTTTAATTATCGTTAGTTACTATAATATTTTCAAGTTCACTTTTTTACTAATAAGTGAATTATTGTTATTTTTAAGGGCCGGCAGGCATCCTGCGACCTCAGCTGTTGCAAATGTCCATGGCGGCGGTGACACTTTCCATCAGGTGAACGATCTCGTTTGCCTCCCTATGTTATAAAAAAAAAAAATCTTTTATTAAGAATTATTATAATGAAAAAATCTTCTCAATTAACTGACGGTTTATTATAATATTAAACCCGAGAATCCACACATTAGAAATTCTGGCGCCTTAAGGCGACATAGCGGTCAAGGGTTAAGGTAATCAATCCCCAGCGAATTAATAAACACTTAACTATCGTGAAGTGAGCAATCCACCAGTGGGTGAATACAGGCTGTGTAGTTAGTAAGTAAAAGGCTCAAAATACACGTAAAATTAAGAATTCTTTAACCTTTTAAGCGCTATAGTTTCAGATACAATAGAACAACAATTGTTATTGTTGGATAAATCAGTCAGTGACGGTAAAACTTTTAAACGATCAAAATAAATGCCGTTCGTTCAAGAAAGTTCATTTGTACGTAAATATGATACTTAAATACATAAATGTAAATAGTTATATAAATAGAACACCACCTAGTTAATACATTTACTAGGTGGTGGACTCGATATTGAGTCGTCTAGGTAGGTACCAGATATCGTCCCGTGCAATAGGAGTGTTATGCACTTTTATATTTCGGGATTAGGGCACTGTAGCAAGTGAAATTACCGGGTATAAGCAACTTAACATCTGTTGTCTCTTGTGTCGTTATTATTTTTATTTATTGTTCTCTCACATAAACAGAGAGTACAAAAATCATCTGAAAACTTAATACAAATTCGAAAATTTAAAGTCTATGTGAGAGACTGGTCTTTGTGCAAGGAAAACCTGAGTGACAGATAACCAGCCCCTCCACCACCGGACGAGAAAAATGTCTATTAGTTGTTGTCCTTCAATACCGCTCTGTCACGGTCAGGTGTATCATTTACCGTCAGGTTAGTGTCACACTTTAACATCAAAAGTGTCCGTTAAGTTTAACGTAAAATAAAAATAATACTTAAAGAACACCTATCCGGCAAAGTTTCACAGTTCGCCGCGATAGCGTCGTCAAAGAATTGTGAAATAGTTGCGAACTCGATTAAGTTCAGCCTTCGCTGGCTAGTTAATGGAATCGGTAAGCACAAAATGAACAATTACCCGTGGTTCTGTATCATTTTGATAATTATTGATGTCTTACGAAAGGTCGCTGGTAGAGGCTGGACGATAAAAATGTAAGAAGGAAACATCTGGCGCTGTATAATATCTCGTAGTAAATAAAAAAAATATCCTATGAAATTCACATGGCGCTTGAAGTAGTGGATTTCAAGTTACCGTGATCACAAACAGACTAAAATGTAGATTGTAATTGATGAGCAAAATACAAAAAACTTTAGAAAACGAATAAAATTATAAAGCCCCCATATACATATAAACAAAATGCAAAGAAATTACTGCAGCCTGAATAAATAACTTTAAATTTATAGTGGTCAAACATATTTAAATCCCAAATTGTTAATATTACTAAAATACTGCTTAAAAACTTACAAATACAAGTATTTTCAAGATTCTATCTATCTCGCTAACCCCAAAATGCTCACAAAAAGAAGCAAAGGCGGGGGCCAGAACTCTCTGAGAGTAGCTTGTTTTTAAAACCGGGAACTAAAACTCTTCGCTCCAAAACTCAGTTCTCTTCTCGTTTTCTTAATTAACTCCGGCCTGCGTTTCGCTTCCTCATTGGATTTGAAACGATTCTTTCGAAGATAATGAATATCTTTAATATTATTTTTCTCGTTCAGGCAAAATTGTTCGATATACATTCTAACAATATGACTAAATTGAGGATAGTATTGAGCCCTAAGTTAAAAGGTTCGGTCGTTACCTAGGTTGGACAAGTGACGGATTAACAAAGTAATTGTTACCATCTGTGTTATTAAAATTACTAATTGTTGTATTAAAAACATGTGTTCATACTACGAGAATGTTAATTGAAATGCTAATCCTATAATGCAAAAATCAAGTAGAAAAGTTAAAAACGCATTAAGGGTTATTAATATTGACGGAAAACGTAAGCGCATTTCTTGACTTCAAATGATTTCAAGTCTTTTAAGTGAGGAAAAATTAATGAATTCTTAGACTGTATCCATTTTTGAATAAACTACAAAAGGGATCAAAGTCAAAGTCAAAAACATTTATTTCAAATTAGGTTTACAAAAAGCACTTATGAACGTCAAGAATATACAAAAATAATAAAAAAGATATAAATACTAAACTAAAAATATGAGTTTGATGCTTTGAAAAAAAAGCGCTTCAGTGGTTTGGCCTGTTGAGAAGAGAAGCACCAAGAAAACTCAACAGTGTTGCTTTTTAAAACAATTCTTTAATGTAAATATATCATAAACACTGAAATAGCTGAGCAGTTTAAGACCACGGAATTTTATCACATAATATTTCGTCAATTGTGTAGTACCCTTTTTAGAAAGGTGCTTTGATTCCAATTTAAACATATGAAAGGGCAACTCTACAATATTTTAATCTTCTTTATAGTCACAAATCTGATAGCATACCAAATAATATGTACACTGTACAATGACTATATCAATATAAACAAATCAAAACAAAATAGGTTAAACATATTGTAATATCATAAGCACTCTATTTCAATGA
The DNA here is from genome assembly GCA_019425675.1 of Leucinodes orbonalis. Classification (NCBI taxonomy): domain Eukaryota; kingdom Metazoa; phylum Arthropoda; class Insecta; order Lepidoptera; family Crambidae; genus Leucinodes; species Leucinodes orbonalis. Next base: position 2,335 of record PQWD01002772.1, on the reverse strand, counting down.
CGAATTGCCATAACGGAATATTTATTGAAAAATGTGCCAATAAACGGATGTCAAGGCGCTTCGGTGAATATCAAACAAACCTTCGATGTAGGTATTCTAGGAAGACGCATACGAATATTTTAGAATTCATGTTACATACATGTAAAATAACGAAATGTTAATTGTTATTTATTTCAAATCGAGAGCTTAAACGCATTTGTTCTTTACTTTTAAATATCTACCCTATACTATAATTGGACATCATGGCCAGCTTTTAAATGCAATGTCAGCTTATAATAATTTCAATATTATGTATTACTGATCATTTAATTCTTCCTATCATATTTTTAATTCAAGCCCTGTTTTTAGAAACTTAATATTTTAAAATATATCGTTTTTACATAACCAATTCATTTTGAGGTCATTCATTCACACACATCATCATCATCATATCATCAGCTTTAAACGTCCCGAGGGGCACGAGCCTACCTTAGGGTGATTAGGCCTTAGTCGTCCACGCTGGCCCAGTGCGGATTGGACGACTTAACACAACTTTGAATCTCTTCGCAGGCGTGCCAGGTTTCCTCACGATGTTTCCTTCACGAAATTCGAAATTCGAAAACACATTGGTACGTGCCGGGATTTGAACTCAGCCTCCCGGTAGGAGGGCGACAGTCCACATTGAGCCACCGACGCTCTTCATTCCACACACAAATTGCCATTATTTGTACTCTAAGAAAATGAAAACCATTTTAACATTTACTCGCTTATCTAGTGCGTGCTTACCGTACTGCTTTACGTACCTTGCCATACTGAGCTAATACAACAGAACAATCTCGATTAAAAAGAAAGATTTTATTAGACATTTTTAATTGAACCGAAACAATTTGGTGAACTTATTAGACAGATAAATTTCTCAAAATGGTAGTAGTAGAAGAGGGGATGCAATAAATACGTTTGAAAAACATCTTTGTACATTTTAACTTTACATGTAGTCTGTTTACAATATTGTTAAAAACACAATAAAAACTTCCATTCACTTATAATACATACAAAACTAAAGACAATAAGGTATTTAGAATTTATGTTTAAAGTCACTAATCGTCTGCATGTACCCTTACCAATGTATTGTTCTTCAAAATCTATACTAATATATAAAGCTGAATAGTTGTTTGTTTGTTTGTTTGAACGCGCTAATCTCAGGAACTACTGGTTCGATTTGAAAAATTTTTCAGTGTTAGATAGCTATTTATCGAGGAAGGCTATAGGCTATATATCATCACGCTACGAGTAATAGAAGCGAGCAGCAATGAAGAATGTTTCAAAATCGGGGGTATTTTTCATACTTGGAGCTTCCGCTGCGTACGCTGCGTAACGGTTAAAGTTACACAAAAGTCATGTATGAGAGTATCGTTCTCCTTTTAAAGGTCTACAAAAAAGTCCGCGACAGCATATGTCTATCTTTTAAGGTTAGCTCACTATAAATATTTTTGCTAAAAAAAATTGAAATTGACCCGAAACCTTTAAAGTTGGAGGGAGCGGAATCCTATGTATAGTGATAAATGAAAGTACCGTGTTATCCCGAATTTAATGCGAGCGAAGCCGCGGGCAAAGCTAGTATACAATAAAAAGCGTGCCTGTTGTATCGTTGTAAATCTCGCACAAGTAGGCGCAGAGTTTATAACCTACGAAGCGGTTTAGGGGCAATAAAGACGATGCGTCTGTGAGATACCGAGTTTCTGCCAAGTGAAGCTTAAGCTTTAACGGGCTTGGCTTTGAGGCATTCTTACTGAAGTTATTTGCTAAAAGGAATCTACGTTAATCTCTACAAATATGTTTGACATCTCAACAATAGCCTGTATTTTAAATATGATCATCACTCAGCATATCACTCAAGGGGCACGAGTTCACCCGTAAAGGTGTATAGACCTCGTCCACGCGGGTCCGGTGCTGCGCGATGACTTCAAGCACTCCTTTGAATTCTTTGTAGTCGTGCGCCGGTTACTTCACGATGTTTTCCTTCACGTGAATGATTGAAGGAATAGTATGAATACTGAGCTGATGATGATGAGTTCTTCATTTAAAAATATGTTCAAAATGCTTACGCAGCACGGTTTTCCGTATGCTCAATTAGCGTCAAATACTTATATTAAGGAGCGTATCCTCGCCCACCACTTCAAACTCCCCAAAGTGTTTCCCATAAATCAATCTTGCATTATTAATGGAATTCAATTTCGTCGCTCATAAAACGCAGGTGAAATCTTGTTACAGATAAATTTGAATTTTATAATGCACCAAATTTATGGAGGCAATGAATTTCCATATACCGTATAATTGTCAAGTGGCTACTGCCATT
>PQWD01002771.1:0-33324 GCA_019425675.1 Leucinodes orbonalis | reverse complement strand
ATTAAGAGAATGGTAATGTTACGCAGAGTACCAATTCTTCTTCTTTAGGTGGTTGAAAGATTCTAAAATGACTACAATCAATACAAACCAATACCTGCATGTCATACTTATTAAAAATCTGAAACAATGTTGAATATCATTATTATTAATTTTGAGTGTGTAACCTATCTATTAGATAAATTTTGATTGATCTAATACCTCTGTTAGTTGCTTGTCTTGCAGCTAGTGTGTCAGAAACCGAATGTATTTCTAAGCATTTCATTGTGTGTTAATGCCTCGTTACCTCTTCAATACAGACACTGACATTTGGAAACATTTTTTGCAACTCCACAGGACGCTGATAAGATCCCGTTGCAAAAAAAAAGAGTGCAGTGAGGACCTAAAATAAGACTATTGTATATTAGTCGCTTGTTGCCAATACAAATAACAATAAAACAATTAGTCCTAATACGTAAACATACCTTCACTTCTAAGGTAACGCGCTGAGAGGATTTTAAATTACTGTGTTTCTTAACTCTCTACACAAAAATTAAAACCCCTTTAGATAAGCGATACCTTTTTTTGAATTCTGTGTCCGACAGAGATTTAATGGGATCGTAGTCTCTACGAGCTTTGGCAAGAAGTTTACAACTATAAATTCGTTCATCTTGTGCCTCAGCAGTCGTAGCCATCCTCCAAGCAAAATAGAAGCGTGATGCCATGTTTTTTTCACTACACAACTCCACAACACAAAATTTTTGTTAAATCACTTCTTAACAAACCAGTCTCACTTCGAAAACTTTTGCGAGTAACTTTACTATCGCGTTAGTGGGAAGTTAACCGTTCGAACTGTCAAAAGTGTCAAATTTGCAACTCAAACTCGCAAAATGCCTCTCTAAACGCGTTAACGCGCTCGATACGTAAACTATTCGAGCGTCGCTATCGACAACGTAACATAAACACATCTCACACTCGCAAAAAATAGTTTAAAACGTCGCTCCTAGATGGCGCTGATGAAATTCCATACAAAATCGCGTTTACGCTAACGCGATCGAGTAGGTTAAAAAACTCAAACTAAGCACACTGATGGTAAGTGATACGCCAGACCATGACAGAGCGGCATTAAAGGAGACTAACAACTGATAGACAGTTATTATCCTCCATCAATGCCGCACTGCGCCCGTCACCCGAGACAACAGATGTTAGGCTCTTTATACCGGTAATTTCACTAGCTACAGTGCCCTCATCCCGAAACACAAAAGTGCATAACACTCCTGTTTCACGGGATGATATCTGGAACTGCGGTGGTACCTACCTAGACGACTCAGTATCGAGTCTACCACCTAGTAAAGTGAGGATTACAGCTGAACGTCAAGCTGTAAGTAATCCTCACCAAGTTATAGCTATATCTCCGAAACTAAAGTGGTACTATTTTTTTACTTGTGCAACTATTTACGACTATTTCAGAACTATTTGTTAGCGTTGTCAAAATTCGTTTTAATTGCGATTTCAAATATGAGGATTACAGCTTGAAGCATACCGTTAATCGACTGGTCTTAGGCTCTGTAGGTACGGAAACCATATTTAAGAAAGTAATTACTTACATAAAATTATATGCAAACAAACAGAGATAAAAAAACAACTTAATACACATATTACTTTTTTATTCAAATTTATTAAGTATTTTTGGAATTTTACCTACCAATATGGGGTAACATTCGTATATATCTTGTTGGCATTGTTTTTGTACATTCTCCACACATATGTTCAATATAAAATGAAATCATATCATATAGAATAAATATTCTGTTGACTCAGTCAGTACGGATAATATCGAACTTATTTTTTATCATCCCAAATAAATTTATGTAAAAAACCAACTTTGAATTCTTAATAAAGACGAGTGAACACAATTAATAAAATGCCTGAACAACTTTGAAGGCACGACTTACAACTACAATATAAATATAAAATACGATACAAAACAGATTAAGAAGTACACAAATTTCTTGTTGCCTCCGCACTAAATCGGAGGTCAATTTGAAAAATGTGATCAGATCCAACAGTAATAATAGCCACCGACAGTGACACAACGCACTAGACTGGCGGAGGCTAGATAAGGAAAGCGAAGAACTGGGATGTCTGGTGCAAAATGGGGGAGACCTATGTCCAGCAATGACTGTGATAGGTTGAAGAGAGACTAGATAGCTTTAATTTAAGATAGATCCTATGATTGCTAAATAAACTGTACATATTTTTTGGTAATACGCACTGTTTCGTTGTTCGTTAAATTGTTCACATGAATGATAGCTGTGTTATTACGAATAATATCTATCAATTTGTACGAGAATACCTTAAAACATTTAAGCGAGTTGCGTAGAGATTAACATTGCGACGACGATGCTTCCGTTATATTTATATCGCTTTAGTCTTTGCGTTCTGAATGCATTGGTTTATCAGTTTCATAGTGTTGTCCCATACGATGTCTGCGAGCTCGTCGTTGACGGCTGAAGCGGGCTTGGCTTCCGCGCACTCGTCGAAGAACCGGCCCGATGGCTCGGAAGGCGCCAGAGCCACATGAATCGATGTTTGCGCACATTCTTCAGGACTTTTGAAGAAATGAAGCAATAAATATATTGTGCTTCTGAGTAATTTATTTGGAAGTGCTTCCCATATATCTGATCCCGTAGTGCCAGGGTGCACCGAGTACGCTGTGACTCCGTCGGGCAGACGTCTAGCCAGAGCTCTGGCACTCAGTATATTGCAGATCTTACTATTTGCGTATCGTACTAAGCAGTTGTGGGGAATCTTTCCAACTAAATCGTCCGGATTAAATCGTGACTCAGATGGGCTCTGATGAGACGAACACTATTCGGCTCGGTGCCGATGCCTTTAATTTGTCAATCAACAAATGTGAGATAGCTGGGCCCTACGTGGTTGACGTGCAAATTTTCTCGATGCCGTCCTCAGTATACATTTGTTCGTATTTGTTAAATCCAGCATTATTTATTAATATGTGTAGACGGTCGAAAGTTTTGTTGAATTCTTCTGCGAAGCGTCGGACATCAGTTAGACTGGATAGATCAAGGGTTTTGCATTCGATGTTTGGATTGCCTGTGGCCGCTTTTAGTTGAGCGACAGCTTCTTTTGACTTCTCTAGGTTTCGGCTAGCAATGACCACATGTGCGCCACGCAATGCGAGGAGTTCGCAGTCTCGTATCCAATGCCGGCGTTTCCTCCAGTGACGAGAACAGTTTTACCGTGCAATTTTGCAGTGCACGAACATTTACGTTTACAATATTCGGTAAACATTTTACATGCCAGCACCACGCTCACAAGAAGTATCAGCAAATAAAAACATCCTTTAACTAAATACAATGCAATGAATATAATGTTATCGAGGAGTGTTCCGACCATTTTGTTCGTTGTAACCACGTACGACGAATACTGTAGTGACAGAAAACCGGGAAAATGTTATATATGTAGTTTTTCACACAAAACACACAACGCGGCTTGTAAAGAATCCTAATTTACATACGTGTTAGTGAAGTTAACCAGTTCTACGCTACCTATATGTAGTTGTTATTTTTGTAAGAAATAGATTTCCGCTCGTGGTTTGGCCTCCACGGAATAAGAGGAGATCGTGATAACAGTCACTGGCGTCCTTCAAAAAAGAGCGTACACACTTTTAAAGGGCCGGCAACGCATTTCTGGGACCTGATGTCTTGCAAATGTGGCGGCGTTGTCACTTACCATCAGGTGAACCGTATGCTCGTTTGCCTCCTGTTCGATAAAAAAAAAACAGTCGTCTGCAAGGGAACCTGAAGCTCAAATATTTCTCCAGTTATAAAAGTCGTGCGTTGTGTACCTATTTCAGAGTTGCTCAGTTCGTAACGAAATATGGATTGCATTAAATTTAAAATGTTTAGGGAATCCCTCTTCGATACTATCTGAAACTTGGTACCTATGCCTATGTTCTTTTATAAATGTTAAGGCATTTTCGTGAACGCAAAAATATGTGCAATGTAACGATAACTGCCATATTGAATTGTCATAGAGTTGGACATAGTAACTTTAGATCAGCCAGCTGCCTACACCCTGGTACGACGGCATCGGAAATATGGGAGCCGATCCCGAATAAGTTAATCAAGAGTCATGATGTAGCATGACGAGTTGCCAACTTTTTAATCTTGTAACCTATAAAAATATATACATTTACATGTAACACAAAGAAACTAAACTCGTATGTTCTTCGATGGGATTTTTAGTGTAAGTATAAGTTCCTACATACTATGCATTCCATTTATAATTACTATTTGGTACATTCGATGCCATTTTATTAGACTTGGAATATAAAAGGGAAATGTTGTTACACTCCAAATACATAACTGTTTTTATGTCTTTAATATTAAATTCAATTCGAAGCTACGTACAATTTTGAACCCTTAGATGGACTGGGTCAATGACAAATAATGATTCCGTGTTGTCTCTCATCTACTTTTCTATCCCTTTCTCACCTGATGTTAGTCGAGATCATCAGCTCGTCCGTGGTGGCGTTTGATATCTGTATAATGTAAACGTAGTACTAGTTTATTGTACTTATGTAAATGATGAAACTCTAACATGTTTTGTTTTTGAGCATTAGTATATATAACTTTGCCAATTTTTTTTAACCACTAGTGTCTGTCATCAAGCACCATGTTCGGATCACTCCTCTATTATCTAGATCTTATTGCAGTGTTCTTAATCAAAGGATGTTTCTATTTACTGATATTGTTCTTCAGTATAGTGATGGCGTGCAAAGCGTGGACTGAATATTACAAACGCAAATGTACGTGCACTGCAAAAGTGCATGGGAAAACTGTTATCGTCACTGGAGGGAACGCGGGCATTGGATACGAAACTGCGAAACTTCTCGCACTGCGCGGCGCCAATGTAGTCATAGCTAGTCGAAATGTTAAGAAATCTCAAGAAGCTGTGGCTAAACTTATAGCAGCCACTGGTAATCCAAACATCGAATGCAAGGCTCTTGATCTTTCTAGTCTAGCTGATTCGGCGTTTCGTTGAAGAATTCAACCAAACTCACCACCGATTAGATATACTAATAAATAATGCAGGATTCGATGAATACGAACAAGTGTACACCGAGGATGGCATAGAAAAAGTAATGCATGTCAACCACGTAGGACCCAGCTACCTAACGTATTTGTTTATTGATAAATTAAAGGCATCAGCACCGAGCCGAATAGTTTTTGTAGCATCGGAAGCGCACAAGAGTCAACAGTTAAATCCGGACGATATGATTGGAAAAACTCCCCTCAACCCTTGGGTCCGATATGCGAATACTAAGCTCTGCAATATACTGAGTGCGAGAGCATTGGCGAAGCGGCCCCGAAGGAGTAACGGTGTATTCTTTACACCCTGGTACGACGGCATCGGAAATATGGGAGCCGATCCCGAATAAGTTAATCAAAGGCCTTGTCTACTTTCTGCTGAAATTCTTCAAGAGTCCTGAAGAGTGTGCGCAAACCTCGATACACGTGTGTCTGGCGCCTTCCTTGACCGCTCTGTCGGGCCGGTACTTCGACGAGTGTGCGGAGGCTCGCCGTGTTCAGCCGTCACCGATGACTTGGCGGACCGCGTCTGGGACAACACCATGAAACTTTTACACGAAAAGACCAAAGCTATTTGATAGAAGCGTATTTACTTAAACCTCGACCCTTTTATACATAATTTCGGTCCATGTGGTGTAATGGTTGAGATATCGACTACTGCATCAAGGGTTCCGGATTCGTACCACGTGCGTTTTGTTTCTTTTTCTCAAATCCTTGCTTAATTTGGAGCTAGATATCGCTGTAAAATGTTTACAGATAATTATTACTCGCATCCATTTTAATTGTATTTCGTTGTGTGAATGGAAATATTTTTTACACATGTAGGACTTTGTATGTATACTCGTATAGCTTAAATTCGTTTTGTAAGTAAGTACTGCACATACACAGTACATACAGTGGACCCCCGGTCCCCCGGTAATCCGACAAACGTTTCGCAGGGCAGAGTCGAACTTTCGAATTCGTCGGATTATAGAGTGCTGCTTAAGACCCCTATTCTTCTCCATGTCCCCTAAAATATCACATTTTTTTTTAATTGTCAGTGTTTTGTGTTTTCGCTTCTGCGCTTGTGACGATATTACTAGGTACGTATCCGTAATACACAGTGAATAAACAGTAAACAATGAACACACGCTAGGCCGCACCGCTATCCTCTCGCAGGTAGTCAAATTCAATTCAATCAGAATCAAAACAATACCCAACGGGTCAAGCACAATAGTGATGGTGCGTACAAGTTGTAACTTGTTCAATCATGCATTAGCAAATGTTATTACAATATATTGAACAAATATTTAATACATAATAAATAATAGACCTTGCGGTATTAGAGGGGGTGCCGCATTAGACAGGGGGTCCACTGTATTATTAATGTTTATATTTGTAATGTAATATAAATATTAGATATTTATGCAAACACATAATATTAAGACTACACAAGCTAAATTTCGGTAAATATGTGTAAACGATAAAGAAAAAGAAACTAAAAATTAGAACATAATTGTTGTCAGAGATACTATGTATTTAATAAAATCTCTAAACAAATAAAGAAAGAAATCAAGGATATATAAATTAATCTCAAAAAATTCCAAAACTTTTTGCTTTAGCAGATAACATTTTTGGAGTTCGGGCTAGCTATTCAGACTTTTATTTCCAGATTTTATACCTGTTCGATCTTTAAAATATATTTATTTTCCAAATTCCTCGTGTGACTTATTTCACATAAAGGGAAACGTTCACATATTTTTATGACTGTAGGTGAAATAAAGCTTATCTTTGTACCTCTTCAATTCAATTTCTACTTTTCAATTAGGTGTGCTAGGTACTAAATTATAATGTTTTTATTGCACTATTAATTGTGTTTTGACTTTCATTAGGCACATGACGTTCATCATAAATACAAAAATTTAAAAAATCTTTTGATAATAGTGCATTAAAAATCACTGATAATTTTCTTCTTAAATCGTTTTTATTACTTATTTAACGGCACATAGATATCACTTTCACACTCAAGCGTACAAATAAAAGACCTCACGCTCATACACATAGCGACACTTTGTGTGTGTCTGGGGGGATGTTTGGTCCCTCCAATTGGTATGGCTGCTGACCAGGGTGTTCAAATAGTTCCCTAAATATCATATATAAATATCAAGAGTGAGATTATAAGTAAAGTTATTTTTTTTAAGCTTTAAAGTGTCTGGTATGAGTAAGCGCCGATGGAAAGTGTCTGGCAATAATAATTATTAATTTTTAACAAAATTATCTAAAGCATATGTTAAAATCAGCACTGAGAATTTAAGAAAAGTTAGTACTGTATCAATCTACCTTTAGCACCTGGTACCTATGAATTGGCCGTCGACACAAGCTAGCAGGTATGCACACACTCAATGTACGTACTAACACTACTTTATCCCATTTGTATTTTTTGTGAGAAAATAAGTAAGGTCTGGGACTCTGGGCTCTTCTATCATAATATGAGCGGCGCTCGCGCCCTACCACCGCGCCCGTGTGCAACGCACATCACCCACCTAAGGGAAACACGCCCCTGGGTGAGTGTTAACTGTTAACAACTACCGTCGTAGGATTGTAGCCGAGTTGACGTGCCCTCCAAAGTGAGGAATCATCTTTCTTGTCGTACAGTCAGGTGATACAGCTTGCAATGCTCTTACCAAACTAGGAATCCCACAGTGCCATTTCACAGCCAGCACACATAGTCTCAAGGAGGAGGATTATAAAATAAATAAAATAAAAGTAAAAATAATTTATTTCAGTTTTACATCCATATAATGTTAGTACGTTAGCAACAATTTGTCTTAAGTTAGTATAGTGTTAGTAGGTATATAATAAAACTATTAACAAAAAATCACACTAATTGACCTGTTACTGTTCTTATCCAATGGGTGTGGATGGGACAGTCAGGTCGGGCAATAATCGTCCTCAGAATGCCAATGCCGCTGGCTCTCATACGTCGAATCAAAGATGCAGCTTTCTTGCGCATGATCGCGTGAAACCCGAGCGTCCGCGAACATTCCGAGCGCTGCAGAACCGCGGCAGCCGCAACAGCATTCTGAAGGCGTTATTATATTGCACGCGTAGGGCGTTGTAGGTTCGACGCGCATAACTCACCCACAGACCACTCGAGTAAAACGATTGACAAAACGCCCTAGAGTAATCTTGACCTCCGCCGTACCTAGGGCGAACCTGCGTGCGAGCATATTGCTTCTCACCGCCAGCGCCCTACGCTCTCTCTCAATATCATCTTTGTCATTCATATCAGCGGTAACAATATGGCCCAGGCATTGATTTAAATGGGCCCAGGTATTTACCTAAATTTGTTTATATTATTTAATATTACATATGACATATGACCTGGAATACATTTTCCCGCGTTAAAAACTCTCTCTCTTCAACCTATCGCAGTCCACTGCTGGACATAGGTCTCCCTCATTTTGCGCCAGATATCCCGGTCCTCCGCTTTTCTCATCCAGCTCCCACCAGCGACCTTCCGCAAGTCGTCGGTCCATCGGGCCGGAGGGCGTCCTACGCTACGCTTGCCAAGACGCGGTCTCCACTCCAGAACTCGTCTGCTCCAACGGCCATCGGTTCTACGATATACGTGACCAGCCCACTGCCACTTCAACTTGCTGATCCGGCGGGCGTGTTAAAAACTAGAATTTCGCTTTAATTGGCATTATAGACCAGACCATGAGCCTCGGCACAGGACTTGCATACAGTTACTAATTGCCTCAATCCACCGATTGAGGGTTTCAGAAGCACCATGTCATCAGCGTAGCTTAGGTTATTGAGACACTGTCCGTCTATGTAATAGCCAATATGGATGCCGCTGATCTCCTCAATCAGTCGATTGATGTAAAGATCAAAAAAGGTAGGGGAACCAAGCCCACCCTGTCTTACATAGCAGTCAAGAGAGTACTCATCCGACAAAACAGCCCCCCACCGGACCTAATTTTTTTGTACATGTACCAAAACTTAAAAACGTCTATACATTCTACTGGCCAAACCAGTTTCAGTCAATTTTTCCCACAAAGTATCATAATTTACCAGGTCGATAGCCCGGGACTTATCCCGGACTTATCCAAGAAGCACGCGTATATAATATACTGGCGTTTTTTGTTCGTATAATACCTGACAGCATGCTTAAGACTATATGGCACTCTTTGTAGAAACACCGGACTTAAACCCAAATTAAGCATCGTGAAGCTTTGCTAAGCTAAGCTAACATACTTTGCAATAAACAGTAAATAGGCATTTCCGTCATGCCCGGGAGACTTTCCTCTGGTCATTTTTGCAATTACTTTAGCCACATCCGCTGCCACGAATCTGACAGTACTCCCAGGCATGGCGCCACTTTCACCAACCCCACGATCCGATCTAGAATTTAACGGCGATTTCACAGCAAAAATACATTTGGAGGAATGTTTTATTTATCAAACATTTTAGATATTTTTTTACCAAGCGATGCGGAGCAACATTCGTACATTTTAATTAAATAAAGACTGAAATCGAATTATCAAACAGCCTGTAGGTACATACCTACAGCCTGTTTGACAGGGTGGACTGATGATTTACGCAACTGTACTTTGGTCGACCCCCAAAACCAGGAAACAAAAAATAAAACCATCCCTTATCCTACGGACCGAGATAAAATAATTTTTGTTTAGGGCGTGGGACTCATCACTTCATTGAAAATATGACTTCATGCATTGAGGCATGCATATATACCACCTAGCACTATATTAGAGGCTAGCCTGTTTGCATACTTTCACCGAAGTATTAATTTCACACATCTATATAATGAAGACAAATAACAAGAACTAATTTAATAAGGTTATTAAATGGGTTGCCTAAGTTTCCTTTGTAATGCCCCCGTTTTATTTATATCGATTTAGCATTGTCCTTTTGAATACATTGGTTTATCAATTTCATAGTGTTGTCCCATACGATGTCTGCGAGCTCGTCATTGACAGCTGAAGCAGGCTTGGCTTCCGCGCATTCGTCGAAGAAGCGGCCCGATGGCTCGGATGGTGCTAGAGCTACGTGAATCGTTGTTTGCGAACACTCTTCAGGAGTCTTGAAGAATTGCAACAAAAAATATATTGCGCTTCTGAGTAATTTACTTGGACATGTTTCCCATATATCTGATCCCGTAGTGCCAGGGTGCACCGAGTACGCTGTGACTCCGTCGGGCAGACGTCTAGCCAGAGCTCTGGCACTCAGTATATTGCAGATCTTACTATTTGCGTACCGTACCACGCAGTTGTGAGGAGTCTTTCCGATTACATCATCCGGATTTAAAACGTGACCCTTATGCGCTTCCGATGCTACGAAAACTATTCGGCTCGGTGCCGATGCCTTTAATTTGTCAATCAACAGATGTGTGAGATAGCTGGGCCCTACGTGGTTGACGTGCATAATTTTCTCGATGCCATCCTCTGTGTAGGTTTGTTCGTAGTTGTTGAATCCAGCATTATTTATTAATATATCTAGTCGGTCGTGAGTTCGGTTGAATTCTTCAACGAATCGCCGTACATCTGTGAGACTGGAAAGATCAAGGGTCATGTATACGATGTTTGGGTTGCTAGTGGACGCTTTAAGTTTAGCTACAGCTTCCTGAGATTTCTTGGCGTTTCTGCTAGCGATGACTACATTGGCGCCGCGCAGTGCGAAGAGTCTCGCAGTCTCGTACCCAATGCCGGCGTTACCTCCAGTGACGATTACAGTTTTACCGTGCAATTTCGCAGTGCACGTACACATGCGCTTATAATATTCAGTCCACGCTTTACACGCCATCACTCCTGAAGAGCAATATAAACAAATAAATACATCCTTTAAAAGTACACTACAGTTAAGACTAGGTAATCAAGGAATATTCCGGACATTGTACACGTTGTTAACACGTACGACAAACACGATGTGACAGAGATTTGAGAAATGTTTTATACGTTGTTTTACACACAATGAGACTTGTTAATTATCATAATTTACATATGTTACTGAAATTATTTAGCGGCGACTTCGTCTACTCCATCACAGTACTCCATCTATGAGCGTTTGTGTTTTCTATGAAATAGCTTTTCAGAGGATCCAAGGGAAAGTATGAGTATGGTGGGGTGCGTGATACCGTAACCTATATCAGCCAATAAAGCCATGCGTATTTTAGTAGCGTAACTTAAATTTTGTCACGGTATATTCGTATTTCCACTGAGTATTCATCACACTCCTGTATAAACATATTTGCGTTCAGTATTTTAGGTAGTTGTTGATTTGATTTGATCAGGTGTTGTTCCATTGTCTGTGGGCATTACAATCACATAGCCTGATCTTCTTACCTGATCTTTAGCACCGTCCGGGGGAGATCACCAGGTCCGGGTTTTATTCCAGTCTGGGCCTGGTATTATGGTATCAACTGGATCCAATTGTAGCTGTTTAAGACAGCAATTGCGACTATTGAGGCGCGTTGAATGCGAAAATTTGCCACACAAAGAATGCTCTCCACCAGGGTCCACCATCAATTTATTTTTCGAAAGCAAATAACACCCTATAGCATGTTAGAAGGAGCAATAAGTACTGGAACTATTTTAGAATACTCAGTGATGATAGTTCGGAAGTTACACCAGTAACTTTACTGCCAGTCAAAACTAATTTTGATTGCAAAAATCTAATTCAAAAATTTGCAAAATCTAATTGTACTTCCAAGTCTTCAACTACATAATTTTCTTATAAGGGTTCCAAATGAGTGGACGGAAGGGAGTGCAACGAAAGGCCTGATTCCCATTTTCTCAAAGCTAAAAGACCGGAGCATTCTGCGGGCCAAATGTATTCAATAAATGATTCCATTCGCTTCCACAAGCAGGCTCATCCCACAGCTTCTGGAATGATGAAACAAAAAGTCTCCGGAGCATAGACTTTTCCAATTTCATAGCATTCATCAATGCATTTCATCTTTACATGGTCAATAAGTAAGGCATAAAATTTTGTTAAAATTTTACTGACCAGCGCACTTGCATTATGAGTCAATGACGTTGTTGGAAGACTAACACTAGAAATTTTACAAAAGCCCAATTCACCGCAACTTCTTCATAAGGAAGGACCTAGCCATACTTGATTACCTAAATCTATGTATAAAAATGTTTCTTATACAATTATCTACTTTGATAGTCAATTCAGGATATTTCCAGAAGTGAGAAGAAAGGATGTTAAATTTTATAACAAAAAATTTTTTTTCATTATCCTGATTTTTAGTGCAAAATCACCCACCTTTTAAAAATTAGAAAACAAAATATGTCATATTCATTAAATATCAGTAACTTTAAAGTTTAAGATGAATCCGTGCTGTCTTTTTTCCACCATGTCTTTTATGCCATGTTTGCCAAGGGATTGTTCACTTAGTGGCAGGTCCTGGTAACTATATATTGATTCGTTCTTTGATCACGTTTATAGAATACGTTATTCAAAGTGCCCTAAATCAATATTTATTTATTTATTTATTTAAAGGTATGCCAACAGTACATATACTTAACTATGAATATCACAAATATTTTAATTAATGTTCTAGTACATGCACCAATTACAGGCATACACAACATTCTCTAGTAACAAAGAGCAACAAGATAACAAAGAAGATATAATGCTGTGTTATTTTTATATTGCTATGCAATATAAAAATAACACAGCATTATATTGCATAGCAATTCAAACATAGTCAGCGCAAAGTGCTAGTTAATTTTACAATTGTATGTACAAGTTAATTGTACTTATGTAAATCATGTTAAACATACTTTGTTTTTAAGCATTACAATCATTTAATATTTACCTATTTTTAAATCACTACAGTGTCTATCGTCAAGCACGATGTTTGGACCACTCCTTGATTATCTTGTTTTGATTACAGTGTACTTGATCAAAGGATGTTTCTGTTTGTTAATTTTGCTCTCCAGCGTAGCGATGGCTTTCAAAGTGTGGATTGAATATTATAAACGTATGTGTACGTGCACTGCAAAATTGCACGGTAAAACTGTTCTCATCACTGGAGGAAACGCAGGCATTGGGTACGAGACTGCGAGACTCCTCGCATTGCGTGGCGCGCGTGTTGTTATTGCTAGCCGAAATGCTAAGAAGTCCCAAAAAGCTGTGGCTCAACTTAAAGCCGCCACGGGCAACCCAAACATCGAATACAAAACCATCGATCTTTCCAGTTTAGCCGATGTCCGGCGATTCGTGGAAGAATTTAACAAAACTTATGATCGTCTAGAAAATACTAATAAATAATGCGGGATGCATCGAATACGAACACGTGTACACTGATGATGGCATAGAAAAGATAATGCACATCAACCACGTAGGACCCAGCTACCTAACGTATTTGTTTATTGATAAATTAAAGGCATCAGCACCGAGTCGAATAGTTTTCGTATCATCGGAAGGCCACAAGAGTCATAAGTTGAATCCCGACGATATGATTGGGAAATCTCCCCTCAACCGCTGGATTCGGTATGCGAATACTAAAATCTGCAATATACTGAGTGCGAGAGCATTGGCGAAACGACTCCCCGAAGGTGTTACGGTGTATTCCTTACACCCTGGTACGACGGCATCGGAAATATGGGAGACGATCTCGAGCAAGCTAATCAAAGGCCTTGTCTACTTTTTGTTGAAATTCTACAAAAGTCCTGAAGAGTGTGCGCAAACCACGATACACTTGTGTCTGGCGCCGTCCGTGACCGCTCTGTCAGGACGGTACTTCGATGAGTGCGCAACAATCTCGCCGTCTCCAGCCGTCACCGACGAATTGGCGGACCGCGTCTGGGACAACACCATGAAACTTATACACGAAAAGATCAAAACGATTTGAGTTTGTAATTGTGCTTGTTAATATTTACTTATTATTACGGAATGTTTAAGTTTTATTCTATGCCAATACATATCGTGCAATTGACTACACTGAGGTCACGTCATGATTTGTTTCTATCAAATTCCTTTAGATTCACTTTCTAAATTAGAAAGAAAGAAAGACAGAAGAAGCTTTGAAATTATAGCGCGTGCTTACCCCATATCACAGATTAAATAATATATACTATGAGTGTGCCTTTACTTGTGTGTATATGATAAAATAAAATTATGAACAACATTTTGCTCTAATACTTAAATTATTTAAACATCACATCACATCAAACATATTATACACGTTGTATATTGAGAGTTGTTCAGAAGAGAAAGTATTTAAAACAATAATGACAATAAATACTAAGGCCAGTGGCCACGACAGCATCACAATTGTCATGATACTGCTCTCTCCCGACGTCACTTTGCCTTGCCACTTTGCCACAACACATATCATCAACACCTCCATAAAGAACAGCATTTTTCCCGATGACTGGAAAATTGCACGGGTAAGACCAATACCTAAGTCCTGTTAAATCAATGGCCTCCGTCCCATAAGTTTACATTCATTACTATCCAAGGTACTGGAAAGAGTAGTTTGTGAGCAGTTCACGAGGTATTTAGAGACAAACCAACTACTGCCAAGTACTCAGTCTGGATTCCGCAGTGCTAATGGTATGGCTACGGCATTGACTAAAGTAACGGATGATATTATGAGTGGATTCGATAGAGGAGACGCTATAATTCTCATAGCGGATGCATCCTGTAAATGGTTTAGATCCTTTCTGGCAGGGAGACAGCAGTATGTTGAGGGGATATGCTTTAATCTTAATTAAAGGCAATTGATAGGGGCACTCCACAGGGTTCTATTTTTGTTGTTTGTACTTTACGCTGCAGATATGTTAAAATTATCAAGGATTCTGAAGCTTACTTACATGCTGACGACACTCAATTATACCACACTTGCAAGACAAGTGACTTAATCTTATAAAATAAATGAAGAGTCAAAAGCTGTTGCGGACTGGTCAGTCAGAATAATCTCGTTCTGCATTCTACCAAAACCCAATTTATGATTCCAGGGAACCAATAGCAGAGAAATAAGATAACTGCGCAGAAACCG
Source organism: Leucinodes orbonalis (assembly GCA_019425675.1). Lineage (NCBI taxonomy): Eukaryota > Metazoa > Arthropoda > Insecta > Lepidoptera > Crambidae > Leucinodes > Leucinodes orbonalis. Next base: position 18,216 of record PQWD01002771.1, on the reverse strand, counting down.
ATGGCCGTTGGAGCAGACGAGTTCTGGAGTGAAGACCGCGTCTCGGCAAGCGTAGCGGAGCCGGAGGGCCTACCTACGGCTCGACGGACCGACGACTTGCGAAAGGTCGCTGGCTGAATGAGAAAAGCGGAGGACCGGGATATCTGGCGCAAAATGGGGGAGACCTTTGTCTAGCAGTGGACTGCGATAGGTTGAATAGTAGGGCAGAAACCAACAATAAATATTAATGCGGAGCCTGACAATCGAGTCGAAGCTGCAAAAACCTCGGCCTGATCTTAGACACCGAAATGAGATTTACGGAGCATGTTAATGCAAAAATAAGAAACGCGTTCTACCGCTTAAAAGCATTGTATTCAGTAAGGAAATATCTTTCTGATAAGGTAAGGGAAATCCTAACTGAATCCTTGGTGTTGTCGCAGTTCAACTACTGTGACATAGTGTATAGACCAACGAGGGTCGTCAACGGCCAACACCGAAAATTCCATCCGGAAAAATCTTCTATTTCATTTCACGGGACATCATCTCACCGTGTTTTCCTTCAGACAGATTTGATTAAAACTTTCAGTTGTGCTTTAATCGAAAATTGAGGATTCGATTCATATCAGTATATCCACGTGTTTTGGAAGAACTTATATTTATCAACGGATTCACTATTAATAATTATGTAAAACAATTTTCCAACTTCCCATACCTACTCGACTAATCTTTGTTATCATAATAATTATGATAATTTAATGACGTGTGTTTTGATCGATAACATAATTACTAAAGTTATAAATTAATTAGTCAAGACTGCTCATTAGTAAGTCGTTGACAATTGAATCATGAAGGTTTTTGCATTTGTTCTGTTGCTGGTAGCTGCCGTTCAGGTAAGATTGTTAATCGGGTTCGATCCCCGGGCAGTACAAACATTTGTGTGTTTGAACATGTCTGTATTGGTCAGAGTGTTTCTATGTGTGTGTCTGTATTTACAAAAAACATAATATACCCATATTTTCAGTTATCCATTGTTTAGTTTTTCTTTAACAGACTAGATGCTTAGTTTGGGGCCAGACGGCGCTGTGTTAATGTTGGTGGATAGTTATATTTTAAGAATCAGAACAATTGTATGTTAACGATTTTGCGGCTGCAGATGACCTTCATAGCTTCAGTGGCAAGCAGAGATGGCTCTCAGCTATAAAAAAATCGTGGAACGATCATCAGGGCGTCCCAGAGTGGGACTTGAACCTCAGCGCAGGGCGTTAGGTTAGGTTATATGTTTGAGCAGATAATCCGGTATGTGCCGGTACAGTTCTCCCTAAACATATACAAGGTCACCTAGCCCTGCCCATGATACCCTAAGCCGAGGTTCGATTCCCACTCTGGGACGCTCTTAGGCTTGTTGTGTAAATGTTAATGCCTGAGAGCCATCCGCGCTATTGGACCGATTTAAAAAAAAAGTCCTTTGGAATGGTACTTAGTCATTATCTTTAATATTATATAATCGAAAACATACGATCGTTTCTAAATCCAAAAATATCAGTCCGAATCTGGGGCTTACCGCTACAATGTCAGAATATCATTGGACCGCTAGAATAACGTACATATGTAAAGTATAAGTAGAAAAAAGATCGTAGCTGAGCCACAATTATGGTTCGCTAAAAGTGAATTTGCAGGACAACACCAAACGTGCTCCGGGCCTGTCATTGTGTAAGCTTTAATTTCAATAATGAAGACCTCTCATTGTATAAGCCGTTCCACAGAAGCCTACGAATTAAAATTTTCCCGACGAAAAACGATAAATTAAATTTGCGAGATCGTTATTAAAACCGGACATTTAAACAAAGTTAAAGGGTTTAACAGTAATTTAGTTTGCACACTGCTCTTAATATAAAGTTATGCTAAGTAAGGTCTACAATGTTCGGACTTTTTAATTAAATTACCTTTTGTTTTTGAGTTTGATATTAAACCTTTTAGTAAGTATGTAGTAGATTTTTTTTCATTTGAAATATTCTTTCGCCGTTTGAAAGCTACACCCGTATGACATAGGCTATAATATGTAATCTATTGAACCGATGGCCGTTTTGGAGTAGACGAGATCTGGAGTGGAGACTGGCAAGCGTAGCGTAGAACGCCCTCCGGCCCGATGGACCGACGACTTGCGAAAGGTGAAAGCTAGATGAGAAAAGCGGAGGGGATATCTGGCGTAAATAGGGGGAGACCTATTTACAGCAGCGGACTGCGATAGGTTGAAGAATTGTTGTGAGTTGTGTAATCTGTAGAAAATTACACATTATAGAGTAATATTTTATTTGTATTCGGAGCCATATTAGATAGGTTACGTTGAATATCGCGCAAGGATGAAGATATCATCGAATGGGTGCTTGACAAAAATATCTTGAGATATAATATCATGTAGGTAACATGCTTTGGTAGGCACTTTAAGCAATTCATCTTATAACAATCTGCATTTGGACAGCATCGTAGGTCTCTCGGTTATGTGGGAAGGCCTACGGGCTCTGGGCACGGCCTGCAAAGGAATATTATACTAAGGCTGATTTTATTGATTTAATTTTCTAACAACAATCGCATCACGTGACTTAGTACAGAGTCGAATATATTTTATCATAATTAACGCGATACCAAACTATTATTCAGCTGTTTTGGTGATTCGTATCTTATCTGAAACGCAATATGTCTAATTAATACATCTAAATTCAATAATAATAATTCCATTCTTGTANTATTACCAGCATATTTGTACCAGAAAAGGCGAAGTATCATTATTGTAATATTGTTTTAAGAGCTCGCAGTAAGCACCCTGGTGTCCTCTACTCACTTACAAAAACGGTTTCACGTAAAATCAGCGTCACAGTTATCCGTAGCTTAGACAGAAAGCTGAGTGGCAACCTTTTTGGTTTACACATTTGAAATATCTTTTATATAATATTTTTATTTGTTTGTCTGTTTTTGTTATGTGTATTTATTTACACATAAAACAAATAAATTCTTTCTTTCAATGTTTTATTTGATTATAGGACACCTACTTTGCTTTGTTCAATAATAATAATAAATATCCACTGACATTCACACAGCATTTAGTAATATGGGTACTAATCAATGGATAAACATACTTCTATATTTTAGTAAATACATACATATTAAACATAGAAAACACCCAGACCATTACAAACAGACATGTTCATGCACACAAATGTTTGTACTGCCCGGGGATCGAACCCGGAACCGTTGGTGTAGTAGCCGTCATCGCAACCATTAAAATAGTAACATTATAATTTGGATACCTACCTTCACAGCTTCTGTTTCCTGAATCATATGACTGTGACCTGCCCGAACCGTTGTCCGTTTGATATTTCGTATAAAACTGACTTTGCGTATTCCAATCCCTTTGGCCCTCGACATTTCCTGACAATGTACTGATACCCGGGGCCATTTGAACTTGTAGGGCTGCCAGCGAATTAAAGTCTTGCCCAACATTGCTATGGACCATCCCTTGCAGTAATGGCACGTTTTGCACCCCAGACAGTGCTGTCAACTGCTGATTAAGTGCTGTATTTACACTCAAAGGAGCCATCGGAGCTATCGTCTGGCCTACAGGCACCGTATTAACCATCATTTGCATTTTCAACTTTGTGATTTCTTGGTCAAAATAATCGCGAAGTTGCTGCAATTCTATCATGTGTCTCATACACCTTAGTGGCGCGCCGTCTTCCCCTAGACCCGGTCCGATGGAATCCAACCCAGATGGTAGTGGTTTGCCAACCAATAGTGGGGAGTTGTCCATTTGTATTAACATTCGTCGACCATATAGGTCTCGATTGTTAAACATTGATATGGCCTGGAAACAAAGGTTATTTCACCCTTAGATGTAGGTATAACTAATTAAACATAAGCCAATGCCATTTTTTTAAAACGTCGGTAGCTCAATGGTGTTGACTGTTGCCTTCCGATCGGGAGGGCGCAGGTTCAAATCCCGCCACGTACCAATGTGATTTCAAATTTTTAAAACTAAATGTACGTTATCCGACGCTCTTATGGTGAAAGAAAACACCGCGAGGATAGGTTTCCTTCCAAAAAGATTCAAAGGTTGTGCGTGAAGTCGGCCAATCCGCACTAAACCCGCGAGGACGACTAAGGTCTATCTATCCACGTACGGGTAGGCTCGTGCCCCTCGGTGGGGAAGTTTTAATGAGCTGACGATGGTAAACATGTTTTTTTATAAGTCTTCTTACTTTCGATTTAAAATGACTTTGTGATTAAATTTAGATAAAAGATGGTCTGAAAAAAAAAGATGATTCCGTGTTTCTGTGGAAATTTCAAGTCGTCGGTCCCAGCTGCTTTCTTATATGGCACTTGTTAACACCCAATCTGTATTAAGCGTGCGTAGTGGATTCCAGCCCAATCCACCCATAGTGTGCGGACATCATGGGTGATGATGAACAGGCAATATGGCCAGTAGCCCAATGGCCTCATATATCTATACTAATATTATAAAGCTGAAGAGTTTGTTTGTTTGAACGCGCTAATCTCAGGAACTACTGGTTTGTTACTCTTTTAAAGGTCTACAAAAAAGTCCGCGACAGCATATGTCTATCTTTTAAGGTTATCCCTATAACATATTTTAAGCTAAAATTTTTTTCTAAAATAATGCATCATTTTACGAAGCTATTTTCATAAATATGGTATCAATCCTTATCCAAATAAATACTTTAATTTATCACAAGTATTTCATTTTAAACAAAATTGCCCTTTACATCATTCAATTTAAAAGAATATCTTATGAGATATCGCAGTTTTAACTCACCTATATAAACGAAGTAGCGGGTGAAAGAGAGCGTTAGGCCAAAGTAACTATTCCACGCGGACGAAGTCGCACGCAAAAGCTAGTTATTAATATGACAGAAATTATGCCCCAAATAAAGGACCATAAGGTACATAATGGTTACCTGAACTGCTTCCATTGGATGGTCAAACTCAATTTTAGCCATGACTTTAGTGACAGAGTTTTTTTCTTTTGTGATCATAAATATATCCACAACTTGGCCGGCATAACTGAACACTTCCCGCAGCTTTGCTTCAGTAACTTGTTTGTCTAGCTGTAATAAATAACGAAATATATAAAGAAAACACAGGAAATAATAAGATTATGACAAAATGGTTCATAGATGCTAAACAATGGAATCTATGAATCTATTGTTTCTATATAGGTATCTCAAATATAATATTGTTTGTTCAAAGTTTTCTTAGGTAGGTATCGCAAAAACAATCAAACCAAAAGCCAGCCACGGCGATAGTGCTGTTCGCAGCCGTCATTAAATCCTGCAGAGAACAGCTACTTGGGCAAGCAGACACAACATAAGGTGAACCATCGTTTGGGCCGTACAATAAAATCTTAAGTATCTAATTGAAGCTTCTTTATTAGATTGGCAAAAAGTACACCTTTCCACTTGTTTTATAAAATCATGAGCCCTTAAGACTGTCAAGTTTTCTTTTCGAAAGGATTTTTTGGAGCACTTGTAAAAATAAATCATGTTTTATAGATGCAACTAAATAGATTATAAAAATGATTTAGAAGAATGACTGTTTTAGCAGTTGGTAGAGAAAAAAATCTACATTCCGAGTATCTATACTATATAATTAATAATAAATATCCACTGACATTCACACTGCGCCATCTAGTCCCAGACTAAGCAATTAGCCTGTAATATGGGTACTTATATATTTTGTAAATATATACATAGAAAATACCCAGACCAATCCAAACAGTCAGTCATGTTCATGCACACAAATGTTTGTACTGCCCGGGATCGAACCCGGAATCCTTGGTGTAAGAGCCGACATCTCAAATACTTACATCAGATGGGTCGTAAAAAAAGTAACCTTTTTGATATAATACACTATTGATTTTTATGTGCTGGATAGTCTTGTTATGTAGGGCAAACTAACCATAGTTTTAAATAAACAGGAATAAAAATTCATTTATACTTACATTGGCCACAAATATTTTATTTAAGATGGGAGGTTCGATTCCGTGGCTTTCAAATATACTCCTGCTGAAGCCATATGTGTCGTTGCTTACTTGGGGCTTAGTTGGTTTAAAATTGACTTGTTTATTCCTAGGTTGCATTATTGGCTTGTTTGATTCTTTCCTGAAAATCCCATTACACATACAGCACAATCACATTGGATTGAAATAAAAAAAAAAATGTGCTGAGTCTATTGCCGGTACGCTACAAAATCTTGAACATCGCCGTTTAGTATCGTGTCTGTCTGTCTTCTACTTCTACATTGCGTTGGAATTGCACAACTTAATTCCCCCAGCACCATTTCTTAATCGGACAACTCGTCATACGGATTCCACCCTTTTGTTGTCGATATACCACCCATTCGTACCAAAAAGTTCAGTTCTTACATCGTCCGTACTGCAAGGCAGTGGAATGACTTTTCTGTCTGTGTTTCCCGATACATACAATTTAGGAGTTTACAAGGCAAGAGTGAATAGGCATTTATTGAGTTTGCATGATACATTTTAGGCTGCATCGTCACTTTCCATCAGGTGAGATGGCAGTCAAACACAACCAAATTTTTAATAAAAAAATTTGAGGACAATTTTTACTAGTACGAGTAGGTACCACATTTTCTATTGAGCTCTTATTAATCTTGATTAATATAATAATTCTATTTCTTAAAATGTTGTGGTCCTGATGGTACCTCAATATCATCATTAATTTTATTCACAGTGGTTCCTGCCTTCTCTTTAACAGTATTACTATAGGCAGCATTTTTGTATCAGAAAAGGCAAACCATTTTGACGACCCATTTGGTGTTATGGTTGAGACGTCGACTGCAACACCAAGGGTTCCGGGTTCGATCCCTGGGCAGTGCAAACATTTGTGTGCATGAACATGTCTGTTTGTAATGGTCTGGGTGTATATAAGTATGTTTATCTGTTGTTTAGTACCCATAATACAGGCTTCACGCTTAACTTAAGCTAGATGGCGCTGTGTGATTGTCAGTGGATATTTATTATTATAAATTATTGTAATACTGTTTAAAAAATAGCGGTAGGCCTCTTGTAACCAGTAAAAATTTAGTGTCAGTAAGTATCTATGGCTGATAAAACATGTCCTTTGTTGTCAGCAAGAATTAAATTTGAATAACTTCATAATCGTTTCAACAGCCTCTAGGGTCTATTGGGCACAATATTCGGCTGCAAGTTCCAGAGGTCTTGGGTTGAATCTTAATAGGTCATTTGAATATAAATGGGTTGTATATCAGTATATTCATAATTTATATAAACATACCTCTCCCATTCAAAGAAAATAGTTCTTCCTTCTCGTTTTTCATTAAGTCGTTTAAGATATCTATAAGCCTTGATGCATAGACTTGGGCTAAAGAATTCAACAATAGCGAAATTTTTCGTTTCCGCCTTGTTTTTTAATATTTTGACATATTTCACAGATTTGGCAACTTCCTGTAATAAATATTATTTTTTAAAGTAAACTACATTGACCGTAAAATCACATAAAATTAATTACAGTGTAATTTTTAAAATGTAATTAAAACATGATTGCTTAATTGGGTACATAAATATTTACATAATGATGAATTAAGAACCATTATAGACCAATGATGTAAAAAGTATAGATTCGAGATGCTCACAAAACAATTGAACAAAGTGCAAACACGAATGAGAACCTGCAATAACCTAAACAAAAGACTACAAACTGTATTCTGTCTGGCATGGGTGGCGTATCTACCTATATATACAGAGTATATCATTGTTGTAGACCAATGTGAGCAATAAATGATATGAATTTCAATACTGGAATTACAAATTATTTTAGGGGTTCCAGACTATTATCTGCCACATTAAACTAGTGATGTTGAGAACAAAGCCTTGTTAGTTTTGTGGCTGCATACATTTCTTACATAAAAGGTTTTTAAATGTTTCTTAGTGTACAGGACAATCAGGATGCTCACCTGATGGTAAGTCATACAACTGACCATGACAGGCTGATATTGAAGGAAAACAACAATTAATAGACAGTTATTACTTCCATCACCTGAGACAAAAGATGTTAGGTCTCTTATATCCTGTTATTTTACTAGTTACAGTGCACTCATCTCGAAACACGCAAGTGCATAAGACTCCTAATTCATGGGAAGATAATCGGGCAATGCAGTGGTATCTACCTAGATGACTCATTACCAAGTCTAACACCTAAGTATACCTTAAGATACTAATAAGAAAAAAAAGTAATATTATTACACTTGAATCAACTTTATCTATGATGAACTGTTTGGCCTCATAGTATAGTGCGTCCAGTGGTTTGGGATGTTCTTCATACGAAACTTGCGACAGTCACAAAAAAGGTGGAATATATCGTCATCGGAACCGCTGTCTAAAACAATACTATCTTGAGGCGAGCACGAATAGGCGACCTAGATCGGCTACGTGATCCTAGAAGAAATTATTTTATACAATAAGCTAGTAATATATGTGTAAATTTTTATAGGGTTAATAGATTGCTATCAGACGTACCTGTCATTTTATATACGAATGAGTTAAAATAATATAGTATTTTCTATGTGTTCTAAGATATCAGCCCTAAATCTTAGAAAGATAGACAAAAATTAAAGTTAACAAAGTTGTTGACATGAAATTGAAAATGTCAACAGTGACAGCTTTTTTAATCGTTCCATTTAGAACAGGCTAAGGTCGTCCACATACTGCCTAGTCATTATAATTTTATATGAAGAAATGAGTAATGAACATGATGATGATGATGAGTAATGATTATGATGCTAATGTTTGATAGATGATATATGAAAGCTCTTCTAGTTTCATTATAGATGTGGGACTTTACTGAAACCTTACGGTGACTTCTTGAGAGAACTCAAAGCATAGACTTATCATGAGTAGACATCATAGATATAGTATATACAAGATACACCAAAGGCGGCTTAGAGGCATGACAAAAATATTGAAGTAAATATGTGTTGGTGAATGTCTATGTGTAAGTTCCAAATAGTGTTGTCCACGCTAAAAGTTCTTATTATCGATTATGATGTAAATCAACGGGCGGTCTCTTTTCGTACAGAAACCAAGAAAATCATGGGTATTTTAATCCAGATGAATCTGAATCATCAGCAAACCTATAATTGTTTACAACTTATAACGACGGTGACCGATGGTGGCCAGTACTTAGTTACTTTGAGCTAATATCTGCGATACCTCCTGAGCTCGGAGGAACTGAGATATTAATTTAAATTAAATGCTGTGAAGGGAATTTGTTTCAAATGAAATACTCGTGATAAATAACATATTTATTTGCATAGGGATTAATACTATGTTTATGAAAACACCTTCGCAAATAATGCATTATTTTAGATAAATTTAAGAAGTTATTGTGAGCTAACCTTTAAAGATATGACATTCTGTCACGTTCTTTTTTAGAACTCTCATACACGACTTTTGCGAAACTTTAACCGTTTTCACAGCGCACGCAGCGGAAAGCTCTATGTAGGAAAAATGTTCAATCATTATTTCTTACTGCTCCACTACTATTGTTTTTAGTACAGCGTATATTCTTTATCGATAAATAAGAAATCTAAAACAGAAATATTTTTTCTAATTGGTCCAGTAAACAAACAAACTCTTCAGCTTTATAATATCAGTATAGATACATTAAATTAATTAACTCAATACTTTTAAATTATTTTATTTATTACCTTCTCAATAACACTTTTTGAGATGTGTTCGTATCGTTTCCTTGCTTAATTTACAATTCATTTACGTTTAATTCTAAGATAAGCATAGTTTCTATTAAGAGTTTAATCTGGTCTATTTTAAGTCCGCATTCATTTTTCCATCAATGCTGAACTGTATGGAAACCTGAAAAAAACGAAATTTATTTACCAATATGTATGTTTTATATCGATTGTAATGACGTCACCGCTTTGTCAAGCACTAGCGTAAACAAACAATTTGCTATTTTATACATTATTTTCGCGAATTTAAATAAAAAACACTATTTATACTCAAATATATAAATGGAAAATAAAATTATATTGAAAACTTATATTTATAAGCCAATTTCTAGCTGAAATTAGGTAAAAAATGGTTCGTAAAATTCCAATGATAAAATCGTATTTACCAGTAAATGTTTAATTCGGATTATTTCGCCTAGTAGCGTTGCATCCAGGTACAGCACAGACACCATAATTGTATTAAGTAATAATTACAATATTAATAGAAAATTAGCAATAATATTTACAATTTTCACTGACACTGACAACACACCGGGCCGCTTTGGGCTCTTAGTCGCGAAAAACAATAACATATTTCTATATTTTCTCTGTCTCTTTTTCTCTCGGGCGTTCAGAATTGATTAAGGACCTCTCACTCCCACGCTTTGTGTATCTTGTAAGCGAAGCGCGCTATACTAATCTATGGTAGACATAGTTTCTTGAAAGGCGGTGTCTAGTTTTTGTTAGTGTGCAGTTACAGATTTGTATTATTGTGCGTCACTAGGGATGTGTCTAGGTATCGAACATATTATTGCTAGAATTATAACCGGCGCGTCGTCGCACCTGCAGAATTAGTTGATTATAAATAGAGTTCAAATAACATGGAGTCAGATACAGCCACGGTGTTTATTTTATCTACAACAAAAATTAAAAATAATGCGTTACCAAAATAAATTTTATACGCAAATATTTTGAAGTTCTTCCTTGGTAACAAATAAGTGATGTTGGAATAAATAAAACAAAATTTTTATTGGTTTATATGGTACCTACATTATATTTTCATAATAAAATAACAATTTAGATTACACTCACAAACTCAAACTTAAAAATTCTTTATTCAATGAAGTCATTATGAGACACTTCATTAATTAAAAAAAAAAATTGAAAGCTTCATCATAATTTTAAAGACCCATACCTCGATTATCGGTGGTATATCACATGACGACAGGTTGTCAAACGTTTATCAACTGTCTCTTTCTTCTCGTAACTAGGATTCGTGTGATAGACAAAGATACATGACGTGTACTGCATAACATGATATAAGAGCGGCAACGTCTTATGACTAAATCCAGTACATCCATCATCCTAGACTCAAAGTAACCGATAGACTGTTTTGTTTCTTTTGTTAAGACTTGCACTGATTTTTACTTAGATGTTTATGTACGAGGAGTTTCGGGGTTGGCAACTCCGAAATAGTGATCCGATCTGATAATTAAACATTATCAGATTGGATCACTAGTAGATCAGATCAAATCAAGCGTTTTTTTTTTTTGGAATTTTCTGTTTTAGATGAAATAAGACAAAAATTGCCTGAATAAAATGACCGCCCTATGAAAATTCTCAATGAGCAGTCTCGAGAAAAAAAGACATACTCTGATTTCTTAATTCGAAGTCGCCACGGACACTTATGCGCTTATTACGCATCTAGGAACCAACAATAATGACAAAAAAATTTCTTTAATAAAGGATGATACGATCTTATTAATCATTGCGCTCATACCTTATTTATACAATAAACTAAAAGTCGGATAGCCGGCCGTTTAAAAGTCTGGATCAGATACATGAACTTTTTTTTTTAAGTATAGTCTGAGTAACCATAGAATAGAACTAAGGTCGACACCCCTGATAATGTTGCCCTCCATGCAAAATTTATGACCTCACTTTCAGTTTATAACTTATTTTACATGAAAAATGAACGGGAAAATAAAGTATTCGATGAGTAGAATTGAGTTTTCAGAAGTTATCAAGCTCAATTCATTCACGAACGTGAGTGGACCACATTCAAAGGTCCTTTCAATGTGGGCGACTCACGTTCGTGGATCAAATCTAAGCTGAGAGGATACTGCCTCTAGTTGCAGTAGTCCGGTTGTTAGTTCGGTTGACCGGACTACTGCAACTTTTTAGTTGCAATAGTTCGGTTTGAACTGATCACCGGACTATTGCTACTTATTTAGTAGTAACAGTTAGGTTAGTAAAAAGTTAAAGTTTTGTTTACTTGCATGTATTTTCCCCATTAACTCGTATATATTATATAATTATTTGATATTCACGTTAGTACAAGTAAAATGAGCATAGGTATTTTTTGGCGTATGAATATAAACTCTGAGGAATATTACAATGATTTGGAAAAAAGTACATAAAACATAACCAAGACGACATAACCAAACTTGTTATTAATTAATAAAATACGACGACCAGTATCTTGAAGAAAGTGACAGAAGATCCGTATGCATGTTTGTATGGTGTTCCAATTAACACATCACGTGGTTCGCTTGCCCAACAGACACCACTACCCTATTACGACATATAGATCACCCCGTGCCAGAATACGAATATTAGATAAGTTACATGGAGTGACATTTGCACAACGGCGACGTGATAATAAGTCAAATTTAAAAGTCTAAATATCATGTAAAATAAATAATAATTATTTTTCTATTCCATTGAATTCTTTTTTATTTTAACATAGGTAAATTAATTTTGCACGATCAACATTTAGTCTAGTTTTATTCAGTAACACCTACCTACACACACATGCCAAACTAATATTTACTTCATTCAATGTCAACAAACTCATTAAATCGGTTCAATATGTTCGATTGGCTGTACGTTTTTTACATTGTCTTTGTAGCATCAAGATTTTATTTTCCTCCCTTAGCTTTTCCATCTCATGACTAGCTTCGCAAAGGCAATTTTCAAGATAAAAGTTGGCTTCCGCTAAATTTTCTGCATTCTTACTGGCTTCTATGCGTTTTTTTCTTGAAAACGATAGCTGTCTCCTCAAAGATTCATTTTCGGCTTCAAATAATTTTATTTTCGAATCATAGACACGTCTCATATTCAATTCATTTCACTTTTGCTTTATCTTTAAAGTTAATTAGTTCAAGTCGACATAAGCACTTATCAATTACTTGGAGGCAAATTAATTTAACGTAGTGTCCACGCCACTAAGACGATAATTAAGCTGTCTCAATGTACAAGCTTCAGCTTTTGCTTCGTGCAAATGAGATTTCAATATTACATTCTTCTCTTTTAATTGTATTGCTCTTGACATCTCCTGATGTTGTTTGTTAGTTGCTTCCAGGAGTTGGTATTTTAGTTTTCGATTTTCTTTTACTGCTGTTTTTAGTTTCAACGTAAGATTAGATGCTGACGGTTTCCGCTTGATTGAATAATACGATTTATATCTTTGCATAGTTTAGTACTTGACAATTTTGAATTTAATATTTGTTTGACATTTTTGGTTTCACAAATGAATTTTAAGTCAATGTGGTTATGAAAAGTAAAAAGTTCTAAATTGTACATCACTCATATGAAATGTCTGAATTTCGCTCAGGAAATTCGTCAAAATTTAATAAGCAAATATTTGATTTCCTTGCGAGACTGCCGTTGGTTTATAATGTGACGCGTTCTATTGTTATCAGATACTTACCTAAATATCACATTATGATACGGTACAAGATGTTAAAAGACTTTGGAAATATGCCATCAATTTGTTCACAAGCTACAATAGCTACCGCTCATTTGAGTCTAAAATTAAATTTTATTAAGTTAGAAAAAGACGATTATATGCCAAGAGTATTAAATCACCTACCTCGATTGCATACACGTCAGCCAAACGTGATATATCTGCTACTGCATCGGTGTTAAACAGCTGACGATGATCGGATATGGGGTGTTGGAGTTGTCCAGTTAATAGGTCCTAACGTCTTGGTCCAGTCGCATCGTCGCCAGTCCGCATGTCGCACGCCCGGGCCGCCCTCTTCCTTGCTTGCGCGCTCGCTGCCAACGCTGCGCCGCCGCGTACGCAGCACACCAACAAGTGTGATAAAGGTATATATTGCAATAGACGAAAACTTAATTTGTCTTAATTGGGGACGAAACTTTTAAATTGACAATTAAAAAAAAACCTAATATTAATTTGAATATCGGATTGGAGGAGTTGATTTCAGTGAGAGAAGAATTGGTTAACGTGTTCCACGGTGGTGAACTGCTTGATTGCTAATGATGTCTTATTTGATCAACCCGAAAATAACCATTTACAGAGTAGGTAATGAATAGCGCTTTCATAAAATATATCATTTGACTGTTAGTGTTCAAGTAAGCACTATATTTTTATTACATTTTATTTTATTACTTTTTTTAAGTCAAATATCTTATTATTTCATAAAAGGCATACGACTTTTTATAATAAAAAATATTCGACGACAATGAATATTGTTGGAATCGTCTTTGCTAAGGCAATGTTCGAGTCTAGGTTCTTAAAAAAGTACCACAACTTTTCTTCCGTCCATAAATTATTAAATGCATTTTTTCTTATCATTAAATACAACACATAAATGTATACGTCAAGATTTATAGTTTGTTATCTATACTAATATATAAAGCTGAAGAGTTTGTTTGTTTGTTTGAACGCGCTTATCTCAGGAACTACTGGTTCGATTTGAATAATTATTTCAGTGTTAGATAGCTTATTTATCTAGGAAGGCTAGAGGCTATATATCACGCTACGAGTAATAGAAGCGGAGCAGTAATGAAAAATGTTTCAAAATCGGGGGTATTTTTTCATACTTGGAGCTTCCGCTGCGTGCGCTGCGTAAATGGTTAAAGTTACACAAAAGTCATGTATGAGAGTATTGTTCTCCTTTTAAAGGTCTACAAAAAAGTCCGCTACAGCATGTCTATCTTTTAAGGTTAGCTCACTATAACATATTTTTGCTAATAAAAAAATCTGAAATTGACCCGGAAACCTTTAAAGTTGGAGGGAGGGGAAATCCTATGTATAGTGATAAATGAAAGTACCGTGTTATCCCGAATTTAATGCGAGCGAAGCCGCGGGCAAAAGCTAGTTATAAGATAATTTTGTAAGTAAGTACTTTAGTAAGAAGTTGTACCATTATTAATGACAAATTACTGAGTATTTACAAAGTGAGCTTTTTATTCATTTCTTTGTCCAGATTAAGCAAAACGTTTTTGTATTCCGAATTCAATAGATATTCACTAGAGGAAACTTAGTGAGCTTTATTTGAAGGCTACATTTGTATAAGACATTTTTTTCTTCGGCGTCTATATTATTAGGTTACACTTTTTACCCCGGGTGGACGAAATCCTGATCCTGAATAATAAATAAAGAACGTAAAAAATATAAAGTTGATTTTACGTAAATATATTATTCAGGCACAATTGGGACCCCATGTTTGGGCATTGTCCTTACAAAAGTAATTTTAGAAATAGGTAGCGAATACCACATTCTGAGAGGTTGAATTCGTAATTGTTTTTTCTATTAATAATAATAATAATCTTTATTTGCTTCAAACATAGTATGAGGATGTTAGTTTACATGTACTAATGTACTGTTCTCATGTTTAGCCATTTAAATAGCATGCAAAAATATGTTAGTCCATCGATGGCTATCTCTATAATATGCTTAAAGCTAAAATTCACAATTTGTCATAACATAACACAATAAATATTGAATAAAATACAATTCTACTACATTTGAATCAGCTTCGTCGGTCAAGATATTCTTGAATGCTGTAAAACAATTACTATGTAGCCATTGACGTACTTGTTTTTAAAAAAGTCCACACTTTAATGTTTTAAATTCGTTTGGAATTTTGTTATAAACTCTGACGCACATAGCCAAGGCACTCTTCCCATATACGTCAGATTGAGGTATAACATTTAAACACCAATCTATGCGGATCTCTACACTGTCTCGAGTTCTCATATTCATAAGCCTTATTGAAAAGGTATTTATGTTTAAACACAAA
Source organism: Leucinodes orbonalis (assembly GCA_019425675.1). NCBI lineage: Eukaryota > Metazoa > Arthropoda > Insecta > Lepidoptera > Crambidae > Leucinodes > Leucinodes orbonalis. The sequence goes on along the minus strand of PQWD01002771.1, from coordinate 2,410 downwards.
GTTGCAAATTTCTAGTATATATAAACAAGGTAATGGTAATAAACCAAGCCGTTTAAATAATGGTTGACATGATTCATAAGGCGGAATTCCACAGATTGCTCGTATACATTTTTTTTGAGCTTTGTAAACTCTATTCCATTCAGTACCGCTGCCCCACACATCAGAAAACCGTAGCGTACTATGGATTCCACATAAGCATGATACGAAATATTATTACTTCGCACTTACTTCTCTTGTCTTGTCTTCCACCTATTGTAGTTCAGATTTCTGAAAAACATATACTTGCGAATCCTAAATTTTGAGGGATTTAGATTTTTTTCTAATACTTCAAACTTTTTAATTTATACCTGTTTTGAATATGTGAAGGAAACACTTACCACCTACTACTTAGTTCACGCATTTTTGAGAATTGAAGAGTGTCTACACTTCATAAACTGAGCCCTACTTTCTATTATGGGGTCAATCTCGAGACTGTATGTATCTGTTCTGTCAATACAATAAACAGGACAGCAAATGAGGTCGTCCGTTCAGTGAATGACTCCGGCAGACATTCTGCTGTCTTGTCCTTGAGATAATTCTCTATAAATCATGATTAAAGTACCAACAAAAAACCGGTTTAATTTTTATGCAAGAATTCCTTTTTATCTATTTATAGTATTCGACGACGCAATTGGCGTAATAGTTAAGAAGTTGGCTACTGTACCAAAGGGTTCGGGTTCAATCCCTGAGCAGTATTAACATTTGTGTGCATGAACATGCCTGTTTGTATTGGTCTGAATGTGTTCTATATTACAAAAATATATATAAATATGGGTAGTACTTATTCGTTGTTCAGTACCCGTAACGTAATACAAGATTCACGCATAACACGCCATCGTCAAATAAAAAATAAAACAATCTCTCTTAAAAAGTGCCCGCGGCAACATTTTGCCATTCGCGTCAATTAAGCAAAATTTTCCGAGCGACGAAATTATGAAAATTTCGTCGCTCGCTCATGTCAAAGCCATATTGTGGTATGCTTGTACTTTTGATTTTGTACCCTTCCAATGACGACATAAAGTCAAAATTTTAATGAATAATTTTATGTCATAAATACAACAACAAGTCGATGTATGTGGCAAGCGGCTCGGACATTTTTTCGTTGATATTTCTTCTAGATTGTGCATCTAGTCATGATGTGAAAAAGTATGGATTCGTGATATGCTCACAAAACAATCGAAAAAAGTGTTCCGAATGCAGTGACAGCACACATACACATATTTCGAATTTCGAACTCATTTACCTAAACGAATGAGTGCAAACTGTACTCTCTTCGGCGGGTTCGTTTTTGAGGCACGGATGGCGGATCTACCTAGTTTATTGTTTATCTTAGACTACAACTGACCGTGTTCATTGCATAGCGAATGATGCACTCCAGAATGCGACGTATGTAGATCATTGCCACCGATCCTGGGCCACAATTCTACTAATTTAGTTGCCTAAATAAACATTAAACTAACTAAATGCACAAACGGGGTATTTGACACCACTAATCGTTGACGCACTTTTTATGAACTGTCAAAAAGGAACGTTTCCATATATTTTGTATGAGATTATTGATATGTGACGTCATTGCTCACTATCATCAATTGACCTAATATTTATGGTTTTAGTGTGATTGAAAATACAATATTGCAAATAAACAAAAGTGATCAATGAAACGACATATAAAATAAGGTGCGCTTTTATAAAAATAAGGTTTGGTATTTTATTGCGGATGGTGGAGAGTACCGAATCGCGAAGAAATGACAACAAAAAAGGGTCCCAGCCGCCCTACACATACGTATAGTTATTGTTGTATTTATAGCGTACAATAAAATTATTCATTATATTTTGACCTTAACGCGTCACTGAAAGGGTTCAAAATCAAAAGCACGAGCACACTACTATGTAATTTTGACATGTTAAATTTGATTGAAAATTCAGCCCGTTCGACGCGATGGGCAGAATTTTGCCGCGGACACTTTTTGAGTGAGATTGTGCATTCACTTAGTTTATTCTTTATCTAAGTTCACTTGACATTAAGTCACCATTCCGACTTTACAATCCAACTGAAAATTGGTATTCCGGTACAACTTTAATGTTTATGGTTTAAAATGGTAATTATCAACACCATCAGCTCATTATATGTCCCATCGAGGGGAACGAGCATACGCGTGAAAGGTGTATAGGCCTTAGTCGTTCACACGGAACCGGATTAGCTGACTTCACGCACAACCTTTGCATCTTTTCGTGCGCTAGTTTCCTCACGATGATTTCTATAGCCGTAAGAGCGTCGGATAAACGTTAATATAATTAACGAAAATTCGAAAAGACATTGGTTCGTGTCGGGTTTTGAACCTATACCCTCCACGTCGGAAGGCAACAGTCT